>JAQIWZ010000949.1:0-14543 GCA_034697245.1 Malaconothrus monodactylus
TTGAGTGAGTTTTGACTAAATTCAAGACCACAACAAAAGTGCGTAAACAATAGTTTATAGGATTTAATGGTTTTAAACTCCGCCTACAATAGAAAGCAAACTCATATGAGAGCATACGATTTATTGCGTAATAATTATTAAGTGGAAAGTTTAAATATTAACAAAACTTTTTTTTCAAAATTCATTTATTTATTATTTATATCAATATAAATATATAACTCAATCAAAATCAAAACTAATTTTTTATCATCATTTTAATAAACTTTTAAATAATTGATAAATTTCTCAAATATTATAATAAAAAAAAATAGTTTTCATTTGGTTTATGTTCAGTTTTAAGGATCAATTCTAGAAATAGATTTCTTTATATACTATTAGAATATATTTAAGTATTTATAAAATCAAATAAAACTTTTAAACAATTTTTAAATTAGTTTAATTTGAATAGAAATTCAATTAAAGGCAAGAATACTATTGTCTTATTTTTATTAAAAGTTTGAATAAAGATTGAAAGTAACTATAAATTAATGACAATATCTTTTATTAAAGTGAAGAAAAAATTTTGAATAATTTTTTAATTAATTTATGGTTTGAACTGAAATAATGAAAGTTTTGAAATAATTGTTCTTATGTTTAATTTAAATGTTATTTTATCTCAAAATATTTTTTCAAATGTTTACAATGAAGTCATGGATAAAATGAGACCTTTTTTCAATTTTTGATTAATTTTCATAATTAAAATTCAATTCTATATTATTCAACATGTTATCAAGACATTAATAAAATATGAAAAAAAAGTTTTGCAATAATTTGAAATATTCTAAAAACAGATTTTGAGTTCACAACAACTTTTTTATAGAGATAAACAATTTTCAATGACTTTATTTAACATAAATTACGTTCAATTGATTAGAGTTTACGTTTGAAATACTGAGAAAAATAAGATTAAATCCAAAATAAAATCTTATCTTTGACTCAAACAATTGAAAACATAATAAATGAACAAAAAAAGAAAGGTTACGAACACGTCATAAAATAGTAAATTTGATAATATTTCGCACTTATTTGTTTTTTTCGATCTCATTATATTTAAGTCATGTTTACTTTTAACTCATAAAAATTGATATCAATGTTAAATCTAAAATAATAATTAAATGAAATTCTGAGAAATAAAATATTTTAGTGATGAATAAATGAATAAAATGATAATGAAATAGTGTGTTATTAAAAAAGAAAATTATTTATCAATACTTATGACTTATGATTTGAAATAATAGCCAACACTTGAAAAATAAATGCAAATCAGCAATAAATTAATGATTATTAACTGTTATCTCATCTCATATTTAACTGATTGTTGAGAAGTCTTAACGCAAACTATTGGTTGAAACAAATATAAGTCTTATATCAATATTAAAGCTAATAATTAAAGGATTATTTGATTTGTTGATTAATAAATTTGATAAAAATATTTAATATTAGTTCAAAGCCAATGATATAAAGGTTGAAAAATAAGTGATAATCGAATGACATAAAAGTCTGAAATCCAATGAGAGCTAAGAATTTCTTAGTTGTCATCAATTGTATTATTGATAAAATTATGATAAAAACTGTTCTCTATTTTATTTGACCAAAAATTTTAACATTAATTAATTATTTATTTATTTTTAGTTTTTATTTAAATACTTTTTGAATTGAATTAAGTTATAATTAAAGCAATAGTTTAAATATTAATGAAAAAAAGTAAAATGTCTTCAAGAAAACGACGAATAGTATCATCGAAGCAGAATCTGGAGAGCTGTACACCACCAAAAAGATCAACAATCATAAAACCAGCCGTTTTTAGTGACGATCGCGAGGCTCTCGAAGAATTGGCTAATTGTGACTATAATATAAAAGTAACCTTTGATTTAGCGAAGAAAGGATTGATTAATAGAGCGATTCGTATCTACGCGGACGGCATTTACGACATGTTTCACGCGGGACACGCCCGACAATTAATGCAGGCCAAGAATGCCTTCAATAATGTCTATCTAATAGTTGGCGGTCTGTATCACAAACACATCAATATATCTGTCATTTATTGAAACATATTGTTATTGTTTTTTTTAATAACAGTAAATAACGATAAACTGACGAATCAAAACAAAGGCAAAACAGTTATGAACGAAACTGAAAGATATGAAGCGGTCAGACATTGCAGATATGTTGATGAAATAGTTCGTGACGCGCCCTGGGTTTTGACCGATGAATACCTTCGCGAACATAAGGTTTAGACTCACATCTGTTTATCATTCAATAAATTTAAATATTTTGAAAATAGATTGATTTTGTGGCTCATGACGACATTCCCTACACATCAAACGATTCGGACGACGTTTACACTGCCATTAAGGCTAAAGGAATGTTTTTAGTAACACAAAGAACTGAAGGAATATCAACTTCTGATTTAGTTTCGAGAATCGTTCGCGATTATGACGTATACGTTCGTAGAAATCTTGCGCGCGGTTATTCGGCTAAAGAACTTAATGTCTCGTTTCTAAACGTAAGACATTTATTATTCAAATAATAATTTTCTCTCTTTTTAAAACATTCATTGATTTGTTCTTTAGGAGAAAAAATTCAAATTTCAGAACAAAATGGATGAACTTAAAGATAAAGGGAAATCAATAGTAGAAAATTTTGAAGGAAAACGACACGAATTCATACAGAAATGGGAGGATAAGTCTCGAGAATTTATAAATAATTTTCTTGAACTATTCGGTCGCGATGGAAGACTTGTTAGTCATTTGAATGAAACAAAAAAGTTGTCATTTCTCTAAATGTAAAATTATTTACAGAATAATCTCTGGAATCAAAGTACTGTTAGAATAAAGAGAGCTTTATCTCCTGCTCCAAGTCCTTCACATAGTCCAGAAAGAAATGGTGTCGACAGTGAATCGCAACCTATGGCTAAACATTTGCGTTCATATTCACCAAAACTTGATTTCGAAAGCGTTCAATATTCGGACAGTGAAGAAGAAGAAGAAGACGACGACGAAAAAAGATTTATCGCATCATTTAATGTCACATCATATAGAGATCAAAAAATTCCACAAAATTTAAAGGAAAATTAATATTTGTGTAGCTTTTGATATATATTATATTTAAAAAAATGGTTCCTTTGGTTGATATTATACTTCTAGTCTTTGAAACTATTATAAAGTATACAATTCAATGAATGTTTTCCATTTTGTTGTTAAGAAATCGCAAGTTTTTATGACTATTTTCTACTTCTATTATTTGGCTTTAGTGTTGATTAAATTATAGGTTAAGTAATGGTCTATGTGTGAAATCCTGAATATATTTAATTCCATCTATTGATTAAATGAACATTTGAGGGAAAATTTAAAGTTGTATTTTTAAAAAAGTTCCAATAAATAGAAATATAAATCTTGTTATAGAATTAAGTCATAAATTTGAAAAATGCAACAATAGTCGAAAGTGATAATTATTTAGAAAATAAATTAATAAAAGGCCAAAACTTAATTTTGATCAACTATAATATGGAATTGAGAAGAATAAATGGAACGGGAATACAGAATAGAACATGGAATATATAATGATCAACAGAATATCTAACTCTTGGATATTAAAGTGCATTAGATTTTATTCAAACAGAATTCACAAAATTCTTATAATTTTTTCAAAGCAATTGAATTGAATGAATCGAGATATAAACTAATCGCTAAACTCTGATTCGATTCCAACTATGCTTCCAAAGTCTGCAAAAGTTTTGTCGAAACTACAGCCAAAAGAATATGATTTGATCATTAGATCTAAATTTTATTTTTGAAATACATTGTTTCAAAAAAGTTCAGTCAAACAAAAATAAAGGTTAACTTATGTCACCTTAAAAAAACACTAAAATTTGTCATAAAATAATTTCAATTCAATAAATTGTCATTCTGTTCAATAATAAAAAAAAATCAAATAAAATTTCGAAACTCTTTTTCCCATAGGATTAATTTCAACTATAAGTTTAATATTCCAGTGGAAATTTAGATGAAAAAAAAATTCAATTCTAATTTCATATATCAAATTCAAAGTGATTATTCAAACATATATTAATCTATAATAATATAGAAGAAACGAAAATATTGTTAAAATTTATGGTTAAATTTAAAATAAATCAATGCTAAAGTTTTATTCTAGAAATAATATTGTAACACAAATCGTATTCCATATAATTTATCTTTAGTACACATAATAAAAATTTTAATATTTTATTAAAACTAGTATAAAACAAGTTATGGCCTAAAACAACAAACAAAGATATGAATTGACTAATTTTTAATTGAACTTTTTTTCAAGTTATAACTAATGGCCAAATTTAATTGGAAAATTAGTATTCCATTGAATTAAAAATGTCAACTTATTTCTTATTAATTAAAGGTTTGATGATTTAGATGTAGTCGTCACGAAAATTCACTAATAATAATACGATCAACAAAATCTAGAACTAGAATATGATTAGAGGCTTAACTACTTTTTTATTTCTTAACTTAAAAGTTAGTTTTATTTTTCTTATTAAAGTTAATTTAATCTGTTCTCGAGAAAAAAGAGAAGCGGTTTTCATATTTGATCACATTTGAGAAATTTCTAGCATTTAATGATGCGATGACAAAATTTCGTGATTTCGTGATCAATTTGAAGCATATTCTGTACTCATTAACCTGTTTTTCTCCCCAAATAAATTAGTTTTGAAATATGAATTTCTCGGGTTTTTTAGAAATAACAAATTAACTCATAAAATGTTTACATATTATTGACATCTGAGAGAAATTTGATTTGGAAGAGAAAACTTCATTTAATATTATCCCTTATCGTATGATTATGAAATTTTGTCTTAACATTTGCTTGAAATAATTTTTAATTAGTAGCCCGAATGTATTTTCGATCATAATTTGTGATGTAAATTATCAGAATATTATCGAATAGTGATATTCATATAGCATCTCATAGTCACGTATAAAAATAATGCATATTTCATTAGTGGTAAATCCCGAGAGACATTCCGAATATTCATTATCCCCTCATAACTTCATTCGCATGCAATGAATAACGAGATCTCTCATATCTATTTTCTTTCTTTCTATCGTTAACTTTATTTCATAATAACTAATTTGCTAAACAAATTCATAAGTTATCATTTTTTGATATTATGATCTCTTCGTCTATATCCTGGTTGGAACTAAACTCTCGTTTAAAATTGAATCAATTTAGAATTTACATTATTCTTGTACAGTTTCGTCCATTCACCCGATTCTTATTATCGAGAACATAGTTTTTATTACTCATAATAAATCTCGCAGTGATGTTGAAGGCTTTAAAGCTTATGAATTTAATTTTTTGTTAGTATAAATTTTTTGCTGTTCTTTTGTTGGTTATATGTATTAACATAAGAGTAATAGAACTAATAATGTCATAGAAGTGCCGCATCCCATGAATGTATAAAATTTTTAGGGTGTATCACAAATTTGGATCTAATTTGACTCAATGCTCGTTAAGCTCACTTATAAGTTTAGAGATAAGAAAAGTTTTTTATATTTTTATTTCAGGTGATGATTTATTGCTACAGAGGATTCCCTCAACTTTCTAATATTTTGTTGTTCACTAAACGGCCCAAATTTTTTATTAGGCTAATTGACTTCTTTAGCTAATTATAAAGTGTTAGATTCTGCCCGCAATATATCTTTTAATTTTTCATTATTTTGATTACTTTTTTTAATGAGAGAAGTCGTGTCTCTTTTCTCTATTTTGATTTTTTTCTTAACAAATTAAACATCAAGTTATGTGATATGTAGCTGTCATTACTTTTGAAAATTAATAAATTGAAATGTAAATTGCATTCAAGTCTCAATCGCATGGGAAATACAAACAGTAATTACTGCAAATACATTTTCACGTAACAAGTTCTTAAGTAGTTTATTATATTTCATAGTTTATAATATATTTTTGAGAGACATAAATTACTTTCTCCAATATATTGTAAAATTACTGAATATCATAAATTTAATTTTTTTATGCTGTTGAGAAGAACGAATCCTTGAAATGAGAAATAACTTATAGCTATTCGTCTGCATTAGCAAAAGTAAAGCAATAGTAAATTAAATCACACTTTAATTATGTTTAAAGTGAGAGCAACTAAAATGCAAATCAAAAACACTAAAAGACAAACAAAATTGCCATTCAATACATTACATTAATGAGGCTGTCATTTATTTTTGAAATTATGAAAAAATAACACTACATGAAGTTCTCTTTATTGTTTAGAAATTACTTTTACAAATAGAAATGCGAATATAGATTCAAATGTAAAATGATATCTATTCATAATTCATCGCTTGAATCCGGTATTTGAAAGTTATGTCGATAACTAAGTTTTAATTTGAATATAAATTGAAACTAAAAGTTTTTATGAGGAGAGTGTGCTTTCTTCGTATGTTTTAAAATAATTTATTATTTAATTATAATTTAACTGCAATTTTCGTCTTTTAAAACATTTCTATTCAACTTTAAAATAGTCACTAATATTTGTTTTAAGAATTAAGTATGACTTCATTTCGAGTTAAAATAAATTTGTAAAATAAGTTCTAAATTAGTTAAGTTTCAAACATAGAATAAGTTATCATTAAATGAGCTCAAGAATGAGAAAGTTTTAGAATTTTATTTAAAATTTTTAATGAATTCATCGAGATATTGATTTCGTGTGTCTTTAGCGCAAGCAATTTATTTATTGACTTATATTAATCTCAATATTCATAGTTATATTTTTGTATTAATCATTTGAGGCTATCTTATGAGACACGATGTCTTGATTTAAGTAAACTAATAAGTAATAAATTTTTCACGATTACGATGAAATAAATCGAAGGTATTGCTTAAAAAGTTATTACAATTCAAGCGATAAATATCAGGCTTAAATATTCGTTCATTATTTTTTATGCGTTAAACTGAACTTGAATTTTGTTCTAAGCGGCAGCTTATATGCATTCATGTCTATGCATTACTTAATCTCCTAATTTTTAATGTATATCAAATTTGACTTATAGGCCATGATAGTCATGATGTATAGCAAAACATGACCTAAAGTTAAAAATCAAGAATGAAAATTAGAAGATTGAATAGAGGAGAGGGAGAGAGAGGGAGAGAGAGGGAGAGAGAGGGAGAGAGAGGGAGAGAGAGAGAGAGAGACCAGAGATGAGATCAAAACTCGCATTATTTAATAGCGGGTAAGTTTTAACTATTTTTTATTATTATGAAAAGGCCGGAACATGAAGTATGAAACTTAATTACAGAGCTGGTAATAATATTATACTAACTTCGATACAGTCGTGAACTCAAATTTGATTATTCTTTTTGGTGTAATTACGGATTACGATCAACGCAACTAATTGTATTCAACATAAATCATAAACAATGAGATCCGGAGTACAATAGAAAATTTGCCGGTTATACCAATTGGTTACAAAACTTAATGCCTTTCAACGAAAAGGCAATATCTGTAGTGGCTATTCAACTATACTCTCCATCCCTTTAGTCACAGGTTTAGATCGAAACGATTTTTGAAATATGGGGTCATCTAATTATCTTAATTATATGTTTTTACATGAATTTAAAGTGGCTCTTGTTATGCTTTGTTTCTATTTCCAAAAAAATAATCATTGAAATTGGATTTTATTATTAGCTAAACTTGAGTTGTTTGCATTCTTTAATCTTAAATATGCATTTTATGTTTGAGAAAGTTTTTTACCAAATGTATTCAAGTATTTATAACTTTAGACTCTTAAATATAGAGTATTAGTTCTTTAAAGAGCTTATTTAGTTCTTTTATAATATATATTTTATTCAATTTTATTCTCTCTTTTTTTAAACTTGAATCGATATTTGATAACTTATATAAACCAAGTATTTATTTATAGATATGGCGTGAAATGTCAACTCGTTTTGTTAGTACAGTATCTCTTATTAGGTAAGAGAATGAACATAAAAAACATTATTCACATCTTTTTGTAGAATTGTTGGAAGACTTCGGAGAAAATTACGATATGGTTTAGTTATTCGGAACTATTATTTGTTCATCTTTTGATATTAAGTAACTTTTATAGAGTTTTATTACGTAAGTGTAAGAAATAAGTTTGTCCACAGATTTTTTTCTAATACCAATTACGCTAATGTACACAAAAGTGATTGTATGACCGGAAACGGGCAAATGATGCTCCGCATGAGTCACTATTTTTACACAAGTAAAATACTATTAAAGTACATCAACTTTGAATGAAAAAAAAGTAGCGAAGAAGTCATTTGAGTCCCAAATGATATCCAGAATGGTATTAACAAATCCCGAAAAAATGCCAATTTATATGTCTATTACGTTTGAGCTCAAAGTCAGTCGCGTGTCGTTGAATGTAATTTAAAATCTCAACTTTTTTTAATGAGGTTGGCGTCATTCTTTCTCCATCACCACTCGTCAAACCTTGTTTTGATATAAAGTCAATTTGAAAAACTGAATTTCAAATTTGTGATTATGCCAAACAAGAAGTATATGCCTTTTTTATTTGAAAGATTTAACTTTTAATGAATCAAAAATACAGTAAAGTTAATGACACTGTAAAATGTAATCATTGTTTAAAGCTTTAAGTTATTATTATCATTAGTTTAAATTTAAAGTTACTGACTGTGAGTTTACTCAATTGTAAATTTTAATGTTTCGGTCTTATAGGTTAAACTTTGTAAGAATTCCGAAGTGTTGTTATTGATTACATAAACGCTACTGTTATTCGTCAGTTATTTTTTGCATTCGTTTCTCTTTGTTAATATCGGCATTAAAAATAAATTACTTCTTCAAATTTATAGTTTTTTACAGCGCAAACCCTAAATTGATTCATATATCAAACTAACGAAATACTAATATTTGAAATATTAGACGAGTTAACTCATTACCTAATTTTATTAAAATAATTTTAATAAGATTAACTCTAAGAATAAATTAAAGATATTCTATGAATTTCATGCTTTCAAAATGTTTGATTTTAAAACATTCAGACGAAAAAAAGAAAAACAAACTCATGGAAAACTTTCTGATACTTATTCTTGTTTAATATTTTTAGACCATTGAATTTTGACCCTTATTGAATCCCAACTGTGAACCAGAACCTAAACGGCGCTGCTTTTCAAGTCCAGTTTACTTTTATGAGCTCACCTTCGGCTTCAAGAATATACGGCTCGTATACAGAAAGTGATAAAATTTAAAGTTGAAGTTTATATTCCTATAATAAGCTGATATATGAAACAAATTCAAGGTTCGTATGCGTCATATGAAATCATTTTTCAATATGATTTGACAAATAAAAATTAATAATTGTGAAAAATCATTTCATTTTATTTGAAATTAATTCTTATTAAATATTCACTTAATCCTGAAAAATAACATATAAGATACTGCTTCTGCTTCTGTTCTTCCATTTAATTATTTATCGATTTGTTTCATTAAAATTTAAGTTTGACTTTTATTTTGAAAAAATGAGTTCTAAATAAATCGATATTGAATTTCTTTAAATGAATGGTTAAGCTTGAGATATAGTCTTAACATATAATTTAAATGATTAACTATTAAACTATTAGATGAATAAAGAGATAATAAACAAATTTGAAAAAAAATTATGATTATTATAAGCTTAATAAACACTAACTGTTAAGATAAAAATAAGTTGAATATTCATTAGAGTTAATGAATGAAATAGTGTTGGAGTATTTTAAAAGTTTTGGTAAACGATTTTCACGGTTCTGGCCTTGAATTGCATACCATAAAAAGGTTTTTGGATAATTTTTTTGCGACAAGTTTTAGGGGGAAAATAAAGATGCCGTAAAAAGTGATTAAGCAAAGCGATTGTTTATTCGAGCATTAAGTGGCACTTTTTTGTCTTATCAGACGGAACAATTTGATAGCGTAGTATTACTAGTGCGAAGACTACAATCAAATTGCAAACGAATCATAATATGAATGAATTTAAAGTTTAGTGAGAGAGAGAGAAACACCATTAATGGGTGAATCGGCGAATACCTCCATACTCTTCAACGAAAGGCATCCATCCGTGAATGTGAACGGAAACTAACGAAACTATGAAATTACTTGAAAAATTGCTTTCGAAATCAAACAAACAAAAAGAGATTTTCGTGTATATAATTATATAATTGAATAAAAACAATTGACATTCATTACACGCGTTTTGAAAATACCTTTCAAGCTCTCTCTTCTCTATCACTTGAAGGTTAATCAATTCCTTAATCATCAGTGACTGTAATTTATAAATGTTTATGTTGAATAACTAATTTAGTATTAATTTATATCTTAAGATAAAATCAGTAATTATTTATTTATCATATATTCATTTTTTTTCTTTCTCGTTCCTGTAATGTTAGATGTCTTTAAGTTAGTGCGGGTTATAATAATAATAAATTATAATTTTAATTGCTGTAAAATTGAAGGCTGTGAAAGATGACCACCAAAGTTGGCGATGGGCTACATCTTATAAAACCATTTTTTGCAATTCTTTATCAAATTAGTTGTCATCGTGATTATGACTGATGTGATAATTATAGGATATGACCAATAAAATGATATTCAATTGTATGCATGAAATAAGAACTCATTATTATGACCTTATTTTTTCTATTATTCTTCGCTTTCATTCCTATATTCTTTACTTTCACTAAAGTTTGTAACAAAGTATGTATTATATTGTAATTAATTTTCAAGTGATTCAAAAGTTGCAAAAGAATGCTTATTATAGAACTTAAGTCAACTTATTTTTCATCATTATTTTACATGAATGAACTTTTCAAAACAGACCTGTTTATCATTATATCAAAGCAATCAAATGCTCGGTGTATTCATTACTTCCTCGCACAAAACGACGTATTGATTGAATATCACATTATATAAAATGCATACAAGGGTTTATAAACTTATAATTATAGAAACATAAATGAAAAAAGAAATATATTTTTCTCTCAACTTAATATTAGCCGATAATAGAAAAACTGTTTCATAAAATGACTTTTAATACCTTTGAAATTATTTCTTCCCACGAAAATGCCAACAAAAGTAATTCGCAAAAGAAAAAAGTGAAGTGAATTCAAGTGCTATATTGGAGAATAGGTTTAACTTATTATTATTATTATGATTATTGTCTAGAAAAGTAGTGCTTCAAAATCCAATTGGCCAAACTTTTCAGCCCCAATCGAATTGGCTCTCACGCTGCCATTGCTATAACAAGTATTAACTATTCTTTATATATATATATATTTATATTATATTGAATTCTTACCTATACTATAAAGTTAATAATGGATGCTTTTTAAAGGTGTTGCAGTTGAACGGTTCGATAAATGTGGAAACGAGCGTCAATCCAATCTATAGCAGGGCATAACACTCTTAAAAGTTACACAAAATACCCGAATATTCTACTCTCTATATCACGAACTCATTTTTAAATTAGTACAGGTTTTCAGTGATAAAGTAATTATAATTATTTGAATTCATTAAATTTCATAACAGATTTTTTGAACTCTTTTCTTAATTGATTACGTAATTAAAATTTGATTTGAACTAATTAGCTGAGAATTAGTATTCATTGCTTTGAGGGTTAAATTAATTTCTTCCGATTTAAGTATTTCATTACCTGTTAGTGTCTGTAGTAAGTGTTATATATATATATACACATACATTCTGGTTAAAGCAAATTATTGAGTGTCACCAGATGTATGTGAGTCCATAGAAGTCCAAATAGGAAGCCTATAATTTAATGCGGAGCAAAAACTATTTTTGGGATTTAAATTACAAAAGAAGATTTGCCTCATCAAACAGGTATATTGTAGTGAAACGATAGCCTCACTATTGGGTAAAGAAAGCTGTCAAACTTTTGGCAATAGTGTTGCGTGTATTATCGAATAGGGAGGGCACGAATATTGGCAATTGTACTAAAGATTGTTTCGAGTTAGAGGGGTTTCGCTCTTTTTTTCTGCTATTTAATCAATAGTTTTGTTTGAGAGTTCATGACAAGTAATAGAGAGAGTTATAGAAAGAGAGAATTAAATTGAGAATTGAGCGATTGGCCGCAGAAATGTAATTGCCATGAAAATAATCCTCTTTATACTTTGTAATTGATCGCCCAAAACATAATTGGAACAACAGCTGAATTACTAACAGTTGATGTTATTGTCAGGGAAGTAAAGTTAAAACATCAAAATTGCTTATAACATGTTTGTGTGCTCTTTGTGAGCATGATTTGCCAACTAATCACCTCGAAGATTAAAAAAATTGATATGATATCATACTTTGTTATATAATATAACCTATCTTTCTATGCTTTCATATATTCTTAGCGTCAAATTAACAACATATCATTTTTTTCATATTAAAAATGCAAAATAATAGCTACGGCCAACTTTTTCCCAAGATTTAAATGCTTTTTCTATGAAAAAAAGTTCAATTAACAAAACTTTGCAATAGTGAGAGTTGAGTGCAGGGATCGGATTCACCCAATGAACGATCACTTATATAAAGTAAAGACAGTTCATTTTCTGAAAACGTAGTTTTTCAGCTGCAACTCCTGCACAATAATTATGATTGTTAGGGAAGTTTATTTACTTAAGGAAAATAACTTAATTAAAAGGCCGCTAAAATATTTCGTTATAACTATGAGCTTAGGCAACGGATGTGGCGATCAAATTAAAGGGTTAGAGATGTGCGAGCATTAAGCTATTGATACCGGCGATCGAATCACTTCATGACCACAGAGAGACATTAGTGAAACGAATTCAAACTTTGATGTCTATATTCCTAAAACATACGCATTTCCTGTTGTTTAAATTTTGAAGAATTATTGCCTTTAATTTGAAGACTTTAATGCATCGCTTCTTATTTTTCAGAGTCATTGGTTTTATAATTGTCTTCGCAATTATTTAGAGTGAATGACAAGAAAATGCTTTCAAAATTAATAGTTAAGTTGACTTTTCATTTATGAAGTAATTGGTTTTGCTTATTTCACAGATAAAGTTATTAAAATAATACAAGTAGTTTATCATAAAGATAATTGTCTGAATAAAAAATTGCAAACAATCATCGAAAACGTAATTAACACTTAGTTAATCATTTGTTTCATAAAAATGAAAAGTCATTCATTCGACAAAACTATTTGTTTTCTAAACGTTGATATGACATTAAATCTTAAGCTTTGAAGTATTCAAATTAAGAAAATATTTTATTTCAATTTCTCGAACACAGTATAATCTACTCAGAAAATCATCACGACTTTTATAATTTACAAATTCTCTAAACATAGGTTATAAATTTGAAGCCAATTTGCGAAATAATTTTATTAATACAAGTAATGAATTTTTTCCTCATAATCTTGTGATAAGCCATTCAAATGTCATGAATAGCGCCGGTATTTCTCTCACTCTACTTAATTATTTTGACTATACGTTTAGTTAAAACGTGAAACTTATTAAAACGTGTTTATGACGTTGTGATTGCAAAAGCATAAAATACTGCAATCATCAGTCATTTAACTAAATGACAATCAAAGTTTCATTAATCATGGCTTATAATGAAATTTTGTAGTATTTTATTTAGATTTGTGTCATATAATTAGAATCTAAATTGTAATTTAAAATTTCAATTTGATTTTAACATCATTTGAAACTTGAGTAAACTTTAAATTAGAGAATTCACTGACATTAATATTTAAATGGTGTGTAAGCACTAACTATCTTATTGAAAACTGATTAATTTAGATAAGATTTTACTTCATGTCATTGTAATCTCATTCGTCGATTCAGATTAACTATAACTCAATCTAAATATAGAGCTTATTTTAATTGAAAAGTTCACTCAATGCATATTACTTTGTATATTATGATAAATAGCTATTCATTTTAAATAATAGGCAAACTTTTTATTTGAGAAAATTCTTTTTAATGCCTTGTTTGCAATAAACTTTTGGAGATGAATATTCTGGAAGTTGTTGAACTGAAGCTATTTTGCTATTTTGTTTTGTGTTTTTTTTATAACCATTCAGTTTTGTGTAAAAGCGAGTGCTCGCGTATGGCCACCAACGATGTAGGCGTATAGATGGCCAACAAGTGAAACTAAATTATGGGCTATCATATCAGGTCCAACGAGGTCTCAATGATAAGTTAAATATCTTAAGACTCAAATTTGCTCCTATGCCAGTAGTTTGACTGCCAATTCAAAAGTAGTTTCGGAGCTTTTCTTTTCTCATTCTAAGAAAATTAACAATAGCTTATAGTGACTGAAGACTGAATGAGTGTGAGGGTGGCGCTCACGTGACATCAAAATTTCTTGTAAATAAGGCCTAATTGGACAAGAAGGCGACAATATGACTGGCAAACTTTACTCGTGCAGAGGTGGAGCTTCAATATCATTAAAGAAATGAGTTCTCTCTCTCTCTCTCTCTCTCTCTCTCTCTCTCTCT
>JAQIWZ010000950.1:0-14542 GCA_034697245.1 Malaconothrus monodactylus
TTCAAATTTCAAAGAGTTTTCATTATTAATGATTAGCAACAGAAATAAAGTGTGAGAATCAAAATTGGCTTTAATGTAATTGAACTTAAGAGAAAGAGTTCAAAAAAAGTTTCGATTCTCTGAACGGATTCTTTTCTGAGTTCAATAATTCATTCTCAATAAGTTCTTCACATCTTTTATACCAGAAGAAAAAAAATTTTCAAACCTTTTGCTCTCTTTATTCAGTCTTGAGGTGCGGTCAACGCTCGTATTGGTATTGCCTTAACTGCTATGACAGAGATCGTGACTATCTTATGATTATCTTTTATTCTTATTTCTAACTTCTTCTTAGAAAAAGTTTTTTACTTCAAATACTTTCTCAATGTTTTAGTGATAAAATCTATTATTTTTATACTCTATTGTCATAACTATGTTCTTGACTTTTATTAAGTTGTTTTTATGCACATATAAAAGATTACAATTTGTTTCTTAAGTAAAAAAGAAAATTTCTTTTAAAATGATATTTTTTACGAGAAATCATTTTTGGGTTAATTATTGTTTTGAAAATAATTATTATACTTTCAAAAATTTTTTCTTTTGATGCCATTAAAAACTCATTGGAAAAAACATCTTTTCAGTAGATCTAAACAAAACGATTAATTTCGACTTATAGTCAAAAAAATATTCATATTTAAGAAAAAAAATTGATGTTCAAAATTTTCCATAAGTTATTTAAAATACAAATAAGAAAAGAGATACAAAAACTACACAATTTACTTTAATTCGAAGGTTAAATCAACGGAAACCTTATATAACTAACAATTTTATTGCATAATAACAAATAAATTATTAGTTTATTAATGGATATAAAAAGGGGTAAACTTTAAGAAATATGTAAAGGAGAAATCGGAAAATCCATAATATGAGAGATTAAGCATAAGCTCACAAGTCTTGATGACTACATGTTAGAAGATTTTTATGTTCATAAATCACATAAACGATTGAATATTGAAAGATCAAAGAAGCAAATGATGTAATGTTAATGATATTACATAAAAAGCGATTAAACAAATCAGAGCCCATTGCGTTTAATAACAGTAATACATGTAATAAAAATTTATTATTCTGTACTTTTTTTTATTGTTGTGCAATCATTCGCTAATTTATTTAAAAGAGGGAAAAAACCTCTATTTTACATAAGTTTCTTCTTTACAATCTTTAGTATTCTTGTGATAATGAGTTTAACTTTCAATTCTTATACAACTTAAGTAATCATTTACTTAAGACAATTTAATGGGTTATTACACGTTTACATACATTGGAATATTTGATGGATATGTAGTTGAAGTCGAATTTATTAATGAATTATTCCTGAAAATTTTGTTATGAAATTTTTTTTTTAAATAGGGGAAAAGTTTGAGAAACTTTTTTCGGAATTTTTCATCATTAATGATCGGCTGATTTAAGTTTAGAAAAATGTTAAATAATTGAACTTTCAACTAATACTTATTGAGTTATTGAATAATTTTGCGTTAAATTTTAAATTATTAGCTAATATTTCATTCACAACATAACAGTCGTTATTGAATTCTTAAAAAACGCATAAATTATCTTATTTTTATTGAAAATATAAACACGACTTTAACATTGAATTTTCAAATCAATAAATAAGAAATTAATCTTTAAATTTCGTGCAGAAGAAGTTCTTCGCCAAAAATAAAGTTTTCAATTAACACAATATAAGAAAATATAATTTCCTGAATGAAAGAATTGCATAATAGATTAAAAAGAAATTTTTAAAAATATATTTTCACGAATTAAATGTAGTTTAATATTCAATAAATGTTTGTTTAATTAAAAAGAGTTTTGAATTTCAAAATAAAAGGAAAAGTTATTTCTTATTTCTATTGAAAAACTAAACGCGCGTTTACTTCGAGACGAGTTTCAACCTTGTATTCAAATCCTTGATAATTGAGACTCTGGGCTAAAAAAGTGAAAGTAATAAATTTTGAATGACTTTTTCGATAATTGCTTTAAAAAGCATTTACTCTTTTTTGAAAGAAAAATTCGTGATCGCGTCCACAAAAAAAGAAGAAAATTTTTGTCTAATTTGTTGAAAAGTATTGAAAATGTTTTCTCGAGTTTAAATACTGAATGAAGTGAATTGAACGCCAATTAGCGGTTTATCGTTGAGTAAATTTTGACGAATGAATTTATGGTTAATGATTGCTAGGCATTCAAATTTGAAGGATAGAGAACTTCATTGAGGATAATAACATAAAATCCACGTGAAATATATAGTCATCTCTTTTTTATTTCTCATTCAAACTTTTAAAAATAACTTTTGAAAAAAAAATCTTAAAATTTTAGGAATTTATGTTTTTAAATGAGTTGCCTTTAGTTTAAATCTTAATTGATTGCATACATCAAAGCATTAATAATTTTAAATTCTTCTTAAAATCAACTTTTAAGATAACTTTAAACTTGAAAGTGATTTATTTTTTTAGTCTCTTCTTAAAGATTTAAATGTTTTTCCAAAAAATAATCATTTTTATGACATCTAAATATTAAATCCTCTTCTATTTCGAGATAAATTAAAATTTCAAACCTAACATCTTAGTCATAGATATTAAGAAAAACAAGTCTTAAGAAGAAAAAAAATAGTCAATGATCTAAAATGAAAAATTTTCTCATAAAACAAATAAAAATAATTTCAAGCGTTTGATCCAAAAGTAAGAAATAGTAGAGAAAGTTAAATATATTTATATAAAAAACAGGAAAATTTTGAAATTAAAACAGGTTTATAAGGAATAAACTATTTATTTCACTAGAGCTTAAACTACTAGTTATGCAAATATTACAGAGAAAAGTAGATCTAAGCTATTGTGAAATTGGGTAATTAGTATCAAATACTTCATATTATTGACAGTGAAAATATTTAACTAATTATGTAAATAGTTTTTTATAGGAATTCTTTTCCTAAAAAAATCTCAATGACTTCAATGAAAAAAATATCTGACTTTCGATAAACTTTTCAAAACTTTTAATAAACTTCTCTTCAACAAAATCTATTTAAATAATTCCTAAAATATTTTTTCAATCAAAGAATTTCACAAAAATTGATGCTATAATTCAAGTTAAAAATTTTGATGCTTTACGAATTGCTAAAGTTTGAAATTTTGTTGACTCGAAAACTATTGATGAACTCAGAAATGAAATTGAAATTGAAAATAGAGAAAAATAAATTCCTCTAAAAATTGAAATTATGACCCAAATTTAATAATTGATGCCATAAAAAATATCATTTTTACTAAATTATCTTAAATCAAGTTCAAGTTCAATCACCTGAGTATAAGTCATAGCGAGTAATACAAAAAGCATAAGTTTCATCCTTAAAAAACTCCTTTCTAAAAGAGAATAATAATAAATATGTCAGTGAGAAAAAAAAAGTTTCATAACTTATAATTAAAGCTGTGAAGAAAAAAAATCTAATTTAATATTCATAAGAGCTTTTGCTTTTCTTCCTGTAATGAGAGAAAAAAAATTTCAACTGTTATATTGAAACAGAATAGAGAGAGAGCGAGAGAGAGAGAGAAAAGAGGAAATAAATTAAAAATTCAAATACAGAAACTATTGGTGTGAATGTAACTTAAAATACTTAATGTCTATTATTGAAGAATTTAAATGTTTGACAAAATTCTTATTTACAATTTTAATGATTGCTTTCCTAAGCAAATAGTATTTCCTCAAAAAAAATTTTTTAGTATTGAAACAAAATTCATATTTTTATCCAATGAGCTCATTGCGAGATTTCTCTTTCACTTTTTTATTATTGACTACAAGGCTATGTCCGTCAACTTTTAAAATACTGTTTACACTCATCTCTAGCTTAAGGCAAATATTTAGTGCTTTCTTTATCTTAATTTTCATTTTATGAGATAATCACTTAATAAAGTTTTTTTACTTTCAATTTTATTGGAAGTTATAATTAATTACTTCAGAAGTCTTTGAAATTTTTTTTATTTTTTAATTATTAATGAAATAAATTAATTATTGGTTTTCTTTTAAAACTACTGAAAAACAATTCAAAAAGTTTACGACTTTTTTTTACAACTTTCTCTAAAAGTGTAAATTAAGTGCAAATTAAACGATAATTAAATAGCAGTTATTTTTCATGTGATATAAAATTCTTTTGTTGAATAACAGATTTCTCGCTTGAATCTGTTTTGAATTGAGAGAAAAAAAAATTATTATAAAGTCATGAACAGAGATTGTTTCTGCCGATAATTCTTTATTGAAAATTGATCTTTTTGCACCTGTTCTCAGTTCGTACATAATGAAAAAAAAAATTTTAATAACACTATTTCAAAGTATAGTCTATTTCTATTCGCGTGCAATAAAGGCTTGTCTTAGATTTCATTTCGAGCTCAATCAACTTTAAATATGAAAAAAGAGCTTAATTTATCCGAAGCATCAAATTTTTCAGATTCTTTCAGACACAGTAGTTTCCGAATATTATTAATAACTCGTCAATATTTTCGTAACGAAACTTATTGTCAAAACTTTTAACTTTCAACATTTTTCATGTAATCACTATTTATAGCATTGAAAACACAGCAAAAGATGTCTTAATTGATAAAAATTAATTAAAATTTCTTACCATTAAATTTTTAAACTTTATGAAAAACTTTCAAATTAATTATTCACAGAATTTGTGATTATTTTTCAAAAAATAGCCAACTTATCGATAAGTCTAAAGATTAAATAAGGAAAAAATTTCAACATTTTTAAAACTTTCACTTCATGATAGCTTTTAAATGACTGCAAACTTGTTAGAATGAGATGAACGTTAAAAAGTGATGATTTTTTCTCATCCTTATGTTATACTGATCTCATTCTTTTTATGGCTCGAGCCTGAGAATTGTCATAAAGTTATAGAATACATGGGATTTCTCATAGCTATAAATATTTGCTTTCATAAGAAACATACAAAAAATGATAACAAACCCTAATCGTTAATAATTTTGGAAAATTTTTATTGAGTTTTTCCACCAGAAAATTTCATGCAATAAAAAAAATTCTCTTAACACAAAAAAATTAAATCAAAATATTTTTCAACTCTATTTCGATAGTCTCTAACAATTAATTACATTCAAGATTAAGATTTTCTATGTTTTAGCTATTTTTCAAGCAATTAAAATCTCATTAATTAAAGATCTAAAAAGTAAACATTAGTTCATTTTAAGGCTAAAACTTAATGAATATTTATAGACATGTCAAAAGTTTTTATCAAATAAATTAATAGCTTGTAGATATTTGTCATAATTGATGACAAAATCTTCTTTAAATATCTCATAAATCTATTCAATGTCTAAAACGGTAGTTAAATAAAAATTAATAATTTATAAGTTATTTGTTATGTCATATTTCATCCTATGCTGTGAATCACAGCCTGTGATTTTCAACTCTAATTGTAATTATTACTTAAATAACAAGTTGAATAGATTAAAAAAACTATTGCATAATAGTCTTTAACGCAGACACAACCCAAAAAAAGTTTGAATAAATGAATAATAAAACAATGGGTAAAAAATACCCTTTAATGACATCAATAAAGATAAATTCTAGTTTTAAAATAATTTCCTTATAAAAAAAACTTACCTAATATTTAAAAAAAAAATACTTTTTCTTCTCTAAAGTTGAACTAAAAATTTCAATATTCACATAATTCACTGCAATAGAGAAATGTTTAATTCAAAAAAAAACTCCTAAAATTAACCCCAAAATTAATTTAAATAAATAAATTAATTATCAATCGAGTTAACTTTGAATAAAAAGAACAAAAACTTTTTTTTCTTAAACTTTAATTAATTAAGGCAACTGATGATAAGCAGCGATAATATGTAGTGAGAGAAAAAAACTTTTTTTATAAGTTTAAAATCTATGCCAATCTTCTCTCGGCGAACATGAGTTGTAAAGTGTTTTTCACCTTCACTTTCGCTCTGAAAAAAAGTTGGTTTATGCTTCTCGAATCCCTTAACTATATAACTGTTGTTATTCCTCAAGCTTTGAGGTATTTCTTCAACAGAGAGTCTACTATTTGAAGGCAATAGCAGTGATGATGCACTGGCTCTTCAAAGTCAACCCTAATTTACTATTCATTTGCAGTAAAATACATTTATTATTTGGGCAAAAATTTTAAGTTTTTTTTGAAAAGAGAGTTTATTTTTCTGAAAAAAATTTTTACAAATTCCTTAACTTTGAAGAAAATATATTTTCTTCTTTTTAACCTTTAAGTTGTGCTTAAATTTTGAAACATAAACAATTAGGAGAAAAAACACACAAACCTTGAAGGAGAAGCTGAAAATAGTAATGTTTTAAAACTTTTCTTCTTCTCTCGTATACCTTGTTATTATTTCCGAAATCAATTAATTTTGAAGATATTTTCAAAAATAGTCCTGTATTCAATACGGCATCACCCTTCAGATAATGACGAGAATAAATCTTACGCTTGCCTTACGGTTATATTTCTCTCATCTTTAAATACCTTTTGAAATACTTAAAAATTGAAGTAATATTTTGCAATCATTTCATTACCTCTTTGGCCTCACATATATATATATTTCCTGAAAATTATCTCATTCGGAAAGAACTTAAAAGAAAGTCTTTAATTAATTTATAGAAAACAATTTTGGGAAAAATTTTTATTCTGAAAATGTTTTTTAAAACTATTTAACTATTATTATAACAGTTATTAATTTTTTTGACAACAAAATCAATTTCAATATTAAATGAAACTTAAAATGGATATATATTTTAATAATGATTGAGTAGCAGTCGAAAAATTTTTGTTTTTTTTGAGAGTTCAATGAAAGTGAGAGTTTTGCATATGTTTTGAATAGATTTTTTAGCATTAAATTTCATTGACCTTTAATACAGGCTCTCATTGTTCTAATAAATTATTGTAACCGATGCTCAAGAGAGAGAAAAATAGTTAAAATCTTATTTATAATTAAGATATTTTCGAATGAACTTCATTTTTGACACTTCAATCTATCAATAGCTAACATAAATGTTAAATAATTTCTTTCAACAAAAGGAGCGCATTATTTATACAACTTTTACATTTAGATTATATTCGGAAAGCAATGCAAATACCAGTTTCTTGTGTTTGTATTGCCGCAAAAAACCCAACTTTTTTAGTATAAAACACAAAATTTCATAAAAGTTATGAATGGCTTAAAATTAATCATAAGATAATTAAGAAGAAAAGTCTGCTTTTTTGACACTTAACAAACTTGTTATAGTTCTGATTAGCTGTAATTTATTTCTTAAAAGCTTATATAACAAGTTGATAATAAGCTCTCCTCCCATACAAGTGTTGATGAATTTTTTGATCCCTATTTAACTTTTATGAAAAGTATACATATATTTCTCTAATTATGATTTTCCGATAGGTTGATGACATCGGGTATCGTGTTTTGCCAATGGCTCTCTCTCTCTCTCTCTCTCTCTTAAACTTTCACTTTTTTCTAAGAACTATCTCTTGGCTCTCATCACATATTTTTCTGACTTCTATTCAACGTATAATCTCATCCTTAACCCTATCCTGTTTTGGGACAACCAATTATTACTTTAATATTGATTTTCACCCAAATTGATGTTCAACTTTCTTTTATTTTTCAATCCTTTCATATTTTCTTCGAATTTCCACTTCAATAGGTTTCATAATAGAAAATAAATGATCCGAAACTTTCTCACCTCTACTTTGAATTTTCGGTCAATTTTTTCGGTATTAAAGTTAAACTAAATAGCAAGCAATCAGACGCTTTATTTTGTTTCTTCACTGAACTGAATATAAGCTCAACTGTTTGATGAAAAATTTACTTTCAATTATTTAACACACGTCTGAAAAGTTTGTTATGAACTTATTTTTAGAACTCATCCACTTTTCCTATCTATTCATCAAAAATTATTTTAAAAACTATTTAAAAAGCTATGAAAAAATGTCTCATAATTTATAAATGCTTTAAAATTCAATAACTGAAAAACTTTTCATAATTTTTTTGACATTTTATACCATTAAATGAATTTAAATTAGACCTAAAACTAAAATTCTTTAGCACTGAAGAATTTTTTATCCGAAAAATGTTTGTTTAGAAGAATTCAACCTTATTATGAAAGTCAAGAATTCGGCTCAAGAAATAACTCTAAAAGTGATAGCTTTCAAAATAACACATTTAAATGTTTTATTTTTTTATTGTTAATCATTGTTCGCTATTTTGATCGTCTGTAATAAAACAAATCATTTCCTCTACCGTTTCAACACTGAAGACAGTGAAAAACCCTTTTCTGTACTACTAATCTCATGACATGTGACACAATCTCACTATCATTTATGCATCAAATGCTTCAAATACTTGTAACGCCTCCATAAAAATAACTTTCTATTCAACATAAGTACCTATTTTTATGGCACTGCTATCAAAGTCATCTCTAAATTCATAACTTCAATGTTTTTAGAAGAGTAATAAATTTTCTGAATCCAATGTTCAGTAAAGAAAAAAAATCATAAGTTTTTTCAACGACCTATAGATTTAATTGTAAGCAATAACTAAACAAAAACTATTTCGAAGCGCTTCAAAAAAAATTTTTTTTTGATCAAAAAGATAAAAATTTATGATAAGATTTTTATTTTTAAACATGAAATCGTTTTTTAAATCAAAACAGACTTTAATTTAAATAAAAGTTAAAAAATATTTGTTAAAAAATTTTTTCCGAAGGTTTCGTTAACATGAAATTATAAATAAAATTAGTTTCTTCTTCAGATTTAATGAATAGATAAGATTTATTAAATCTAAAAGTAAGACATTTCCTGAAATAATACAATAGATGACTTACTCAAAAATTTTTATTGATATTTAATTGTTTATTGAATTTGATTTTTTATTTCAAATGCTCTGAAAAACCAAAATTTTTATATCTCTATTAACTTTACTTAAGGTTTTCCGGCTTTCAATTGTTTAAAAAATTTTCTGATTTTATAGTTCTGAAAATCATGTTTTTCATTGTCTTTCACAAAATAATCTATTGTTTAACAATTTATTTAAAAAATTTTTTTTTATTATTTGATTTTCAAAACTTCATGATTGAAATTAAGTTTTAATAAAATAAAATAACTTAGAAAATTATGATTACTTCATATTAGAAATATTTTTTTTTGATTTAATGTTTTGCATTGAAAAATCAAAATTCAAATCAAAATTTTCTTATCAACAAAACTTCATTAGGAGAAAATTTTATTGGAAGTGGTTTTCAGTCACTTATTGCTTATAATCCTTGGCTTAAAATGAATGATTAGTCAAGTTTTCTGAAGAAAGAAGACAGAAAGTGATTGATTAGTGAAGAAATGTAAAAACTTTGATGAATTACATTATGATCAGAAAAATATTCGCATAATTTTAAATACTCTTTTCGAATATTAATTTTTAAGTTTATTTTTAGAGACTGTAAGAGTTATGATATGAAAAATTTTATTCATTTTTAAGTTTAGAAATTTTCTATATTTCAAGAAGTTTTAAAATTCGTGAAAATTGATATTTGAAATTGAATTGAAATTTTTTTAAAGTTTTGGTTATTCAGGTATTGATGAAAATAAAATGTGGATTTTGTATCAATTCGGATTTTTGTTTTCATCTTTAATTGTAAAGCTTAAAATTAAAGGATTCGAATGACTAACCAATATATATATTTTTTATTTTTAATTCATTCATTATGAATAAAGACACTATCAATTAAAATATAAGAGTTTGAATTTTTTTTTTAAATTTTACATATTTAACACCATTTACCGGTAATTAATTTCAAGTTTAAGTTTTCAACAAAGAAAATATTTATATTTTTTTTTTTTGTAGTTCAGAAGCTTTCAAAAATTTTTAAACTCAAAAATACCCATTGAATAAAAAATTTCATTGAAAATGAAGGCTTTGAGAAGTGTTTGACAAAAGTTACTTGTACTGTAATTGTTCATTTTTTAATTATGTCAAAAATCATTAGTGATGTCGCGCTTTGAAGTATTATTTGAAAACAAATTTCTTTGTCAATTATTATAATTAAGTCTCAGCTATAAATCACACCAATTATTAAGTTTCCCACAATTCTCATGATATTCTTAACACTAAAGTAAAATAGGGTTAAGTGACTTTAGACAAGACTCATTAGAATAATTCAATTAAAAAAATAAATTCAGACATCAATTTAATGACTTTAATAATGATTTGAATTTTTAATTGAATTTTGAAATTTAAAAAAACAAAACAAAAGTTAATTTCAAAAATTTAAATCACGATAAAAAGTAATTTTTCTGAACTTTAAAGAGTTAAATATTTAAGAAGAGAGAGAAATTGAAATATTTTTGAATGAGCGCATTCACCTTCAAGTCTAATGTTCGCGCTTTAATACAGAATTTAAGCCGTTTTTTGTCGGACCAAATATTATATATATTATAAGTCAGTGGTATTTATTAACTGGTTTTCTCCTCAGCGAGAGAGAAATGTCCCAAAATTTTTTTTCTTCTTAATGCGTGGCCAGAATTATCAATCATTTTATTTGTGATATAGTTTTGCTTTCAAGTTATGAAAAAAAAGAAAGAGTGAATATATGGTTCGTTGCCTTATTGAGCACTTGTTTGATTTGTAAAGAGCCAGAGAAAGAGGTTGTCCTGAGGGTCAGGTATGCGATGAAATGATGTAATGATTGTTGAGTTTTGTTGTTTTATTATTCTCATTGTAGAGCTTATTACGCACTCAATTAAGGCATAATCAATTATAATATGCTTATGACTAAACACTTATATCTTGTAAATTATGAGTAATTTATTGTAAATATTTATTTAAAAGCTGTAATATTTTTTCAAATAATTTCAAAGTATTTCAAAAATTACCAGTTATGTAACTCTTTGAACACAATCATGTCTTGATCTTATTTATAAATCAATAATTAAATACTTATATCGTGTTAATTATGAATTTTTATTTATTTTTGTCTTTGAGTATTCTTAACAATAATTATTAAATTTGTTGATAAAAAATTGTTTCTGAGTTATGTAACGCTTTGTTTGAATTAATTTACGATTAATTCTTATTTAGCATTACTTAACAATAGCATTAAAAAAGCAAATCTAAAGTGCTTTGAATATAGATATTAAGAAAAAAAAATTTTTTGAGCGCATAATTAATTATTCAACTGAAGAAGTTTTCTCTGAGATCATTATCTCATTGTCTTATTATAGTTTTGACATATCTTTTCAATTTTTAACGTAACCAGAAGTTTATTAAAAAAAATTTCTTTGACATAAGAACTACTCTGTATTCATGAAGAGATAGCGATTTTTTCATTGAATAGAGTATTTCAATGTTAAAGCAATAATTCACTAGAAAATTATTATTAATAACAATTACTTTAAATTATTATTAATAACAATTACTTAAATCAAAGGTCAGACAAATTTAAAAATCTTGAAAAATTGTTACACACTTTTGTTATATTTAATTATCACGTTATTTTCTAACTATCTCAAGACCCAATCGTGATCTTTGATATTCTGAAGTACAGCTTAATTGTATTAATTAAACAGGAATGAAAATAAATTTATTTAAATAGAAATCTTGGACTTTAATCTTGTTAAGTGATTAAATTTCAATTTCTTTATCTGAGTTGTTAAACATCTAACTTTTTTTAGTTCTTTATCAATTTTTTAATTAATTTGAATTTTCTCAATAGTGAAGCTAAAAATTTTGAATCAAATATTATTCACTCAATTAAAAGATGTTTAAAAAAATTTTAGTAATTCTTAAATGTCTCTTATTTATGAAAATAATTTTTGTTATTTTTGTTATTTTGTTAATTACTGTCTATTATATGAATTGTTTATTTTTATTTTTAACTTCGCTCAAAAAAATAAATAAATAAATTCGAAAAAATCTCTTATTATAACTGAAAAAATAAAAGCTTCACAACGCTAATGACTGCCCTATTGTGTCAAAGCCTGAATATTATGTCGATTATTATTAATCCAAAAGTATGCGCATCTCATAATAAGTTAGCTAATAATGTGTGTCAATGGCAATCATAATTATTATAAGTGACTTACATATACTGCCCTTAGCCTAAACTTTTCTTCTATCTTAAAGCAATTATTGTAAGCAATTATTTATTTGTATACAATGTTTATTATACCGTATAAGCTGTTTATACAGTGCCTCAAATATGATGCGTCTCTTTTTTTTATTTTCACATTTTTTCCCCTACTTTGATGAATAGCAATAGAGAAACTGGTTATGCAATGAAATCATCATTTGAAATAAGATCCAACTTTTGAAATATTGGAAATTTTTTATTTTATTTTTTTATTTACTACTTTTGGTAATTAATGATTAATCGTTTGATGAATTGGTTTTAATTTGTTAGGAATCAAAACATATTCAGTCATTCCTCATAAATATTTTGGTAATTATAAGTTGTTTATTGATATTCAAGAAGAAAAAAAACTTTATTTTTTTCAACTAAAAAATTTGATGTAAATTAATTTCGACATTAATATCTGATAATAATTAGTTTATTGATGAGCAAAGAGTTATGCAATCTTTTAAAAATTTCTTTAATTAGTTTTATAGTAAGGAAAGTAAAAACTTTTTGATTCAATGGGAAAAAGGGAAAAGTTTATTGAAATTCAATAGTTTAAGAAATTGATTTTTTTCATCACTATAAGTACTGTAATTTGAGAAAAAGTCAAACTATTATAAGATCAAAAGCTATCAAATTTTGATAACAAGTGTCAAATAGATATTTTATCTGAGACTGAATCTAAACTCCAGACTATAATTGATTAGAAAGAGAAAAAATTCTCACATAACAATGTTGGTTAAAAAAAATTGTTAGCTTTAAAAACTGTGTGAAAAATTGACACGAATTTGAAAATTTTTCTCATACGCTATAATTGAACTCTATCTCCACTAACATTGAAAAGTTGTCTCATAGCTAAGAGTTAAGATTTTAAGGTTTATAAGTTAGTAGTGAAGAGATAAAGATCTCGTCTCGTGAGAAACATCGAAGAATCTGGTGACATATCGTCTCGCGAGACAATTATAATTCTTAATAATTTATGAAACGAAATGAAATGAAAAAATTAAATTTTTGTTTATTTAACAAAGCATGAAATAAATGAACAACAATTTAATTTCTAGTTTGAAAAATCTCATCATTATCTGTAGTGAATGCTTGAAATACTCGATGCATACTATTATCTAAAACTTGTTCTTCTACAAGAAGTTTCTTCAATTGTATAGTAGTGTCCGCTTTCGACTGAAGTGAAAAGTTTTCTATAACTTAAAAATTTGTTTTCTTGAGATTTTGATGAGTTGAGTCATAAAGGATTTAAGAAATATATAAAATTTTTAAACATAAAATAGATTTTTGTTAACGAAAAAATTTTAAAATTTTGTTTATTGAACTTCCTTTTTAAATATAAACTAAACATAAAAATATTAATTTCAAAATCAAGAGCTGAAGAGTAAAAATGAGAAATTATTATTTAAAAAAAATTTTCATGCTTTAAATTAATTAAAATGAATGAAAATAGTTGTGATTCAAAGTTTTTAACGCATATATAATTTCAGCTCATCCTTAGTCTTATTGATTAATGAACAGATCAGTCAAAAAATTCAAACTGAATAATATTAATTATTCTGGAGCACAAGTTTTGATCTATAATTTTTGATTTCAAAATGAAATCTAAAATGAAATTTACTTTAAAAAAAATACCAGTGTTTTAGACTTTTTTTCAAGAATTTAATTTTTGACTTTAAAATAGAAGTCTTATATTAACTTTTATTGAAAATTAATTTGTGTTTGTTGTCAGCGAATAATACAATGCTTAGAATGAATGCGACTTTCAATTTGAATTTTTTGATTGATTTTTTCGCGAGAATTATTAAGAATTGAAAAAATCTTCTTCATCAATGAAATGAAAGGAATCGCAGAATTGGTTATTTATATCAATTATATACGGGCTGCAAATATTGATTTTGGTACTGATTTTGAGGTAAAATGATATACTGTGTGCCATAGGTTGGGATTTTGTCCAAGACTACAGTTTGATAATTTAAAAGTGTGGGTCTTTGACGAGTCCGAATAGACCAGTGCTCTCTTTGATTGTGAGGATCATTATTACCGTGTGCGTGAACTCTCCATCTAAATTGAGTCGATGGGTTACTTTGGGGTCTAGAAGCGGATGGCGGTCGAGGTCTAGGACCTATGTACGGTGGTCTAGTCTTCTTCTTCTGGCCAGGCCCCTTTCCAGGTGGCCGTTGTCCAGGAAGCTTTCCAGGAGGTCGTTGTCCAGGAAGTTTTCCAGGAGGTCGTTGTCCGGGAAGTTTTCCAGGAGGTCGTTGTCCAGGATGCTTCCCTGGCGGTTTGCCTGGTTGGCCACCCGGTTTTTGTCCTGGCTGTTGGCCTCCAGGATGTTGTCCTGGCTGTTGACCACCCGGTTGTTGTCCTGGCTGTT
>JAQIWZ010000951.1:0-14532 GCA_034697245.1 Malaconothrus monodactylus
ATCATAAGTTTTCAACTAATAATAATTCAAAGATTATATACTCTTTAAATTAAATACAAATATTGTAGACATAATTTTGATTAATTCAAGCAATAATTAGAGAAACTGTTTTTGAGGACTAGTCTTGTGGTAAAAATAATATCAATAAAAAGAAAAGGAATTAAATTACTTAAGTATTTTGCTTAATATTATAAAAAAATGCATTATATGCCAAACTTAAGACGATTGCTAAGCAATAGAAATTGGTTAACACTATAGAAGTTAATATTCTAGTTGACATGAAAGTTATGACTCAAAAACTCATGATCTTAGAATTGATTAAAATAACTTTCAATTGCTTGAAAAATAAGACAAATGTTAAAAGTAAAGTAAAAAAGTAAATTAGGCAAAAAGTTAGGCATAAATTAAGCTAATAATTGTATAAGTGCTGAATAATCGGGAAAACGTAAATGCGTTTAACTATTTCATAAATCTTTTATCGTCGAATAGAAGAAAAGGTTTTTTGAATAAAAACTGATGGACTACTGCTGGAAACCCATGAACAAAGCATGCTTTGAGTGAATAAATTGATTATAAGTTTAAAGATAAAAGTTTATAATAACGTTTATTTCAGAGGTAATAAAGCGAAAGAATAAGAATGAGATATTACAAAAAACAAGTGCTTCTATTTATTACTCTATGTTGTTAAACATTAATATAGGATGAATGAATTCGACAATTTATATCGTAATTTATTTCTCAATTTGATTCAAGTGATTAGTTTTCTTGATATAAAATCTTAAGATTTTTATTGAATAAAAGTCACGTTAAATGTCGAGAAAACGATGTTATCAAATCTTAAAAGTGTTTTTCTTGATATTTACTATTATATAACTTGCGTCAATATCAAAGGTTGAGTTCATAAAAAGAAAGTCATATCAATTAGAATTGTTAAATATTGACACTTATTATGATTATTAGTTGAAGGAAAGATGATATGAAACGCAAGCTATAAATTGTGCTTAGATTGCAAAACAATTTGCTTTTCTAAAAATGATCCTTTAATCAATTGTTTAATCATTATACAAAAGATCGCTATCCTAACAAATGCTGTCAGCAATTAAGAAACACTTAAGATTTTGCATCTCAAGTTCAAAACAAGCATCAAATAGAAAATTGAATCAAAATTATTCTAAGAACTCAAAACTTATCCTTTTTATTGCTTTTTTAGAGCAGTGCAAAAAACTGTGCAAGAATTGAAAAAAAGATTTTTACAAGCGATAAAAAATTATTGTTATTAATCATGATTAAATTTTTATAGTAAAATAAAATATTTTTATAATTGATATGCCATAACTTGATATCTAAAGTTAAATTGTGACATTGCATTTGGACAAAAGTGAAAAATAATTTTTGAGACACTTTCGGAACACTATATTTTTCTATATTATTACGGGCCGAATAAAGATTAAATGTAGTAAAAACAGTGATTATCTATATATTGGAAAGATCATTGAATTGTGTTAAAAACAAATGAAGAATTTTGATTAAATAAAATGTTATTGTAGCAGAAAGTGTGTGAAGATTTGATTTTGTTCTTTGTAAACAAAATAATCCTAATTTCGAAATAGATAACACTTTATAATATATATATATTTATAATATATTGTAATTCATTAAATATCAAAAGATTTATGAAACAATAAAAATGATACGAAAGTTATATCGAATACTAAGATATGATAATATATTATAAGTTATTAAGATTACAAAACAGTAGTTATTTAGTAGTGATTTAAAAGACTAATCTAGAAATATGAGGAAACATTGTTTACTATAAATCATCAATTTTTATGATTCTGTCATAAAAATAAGGCAAAAGCAAATTGAAGTATTTTTGAAATAACGAAACATTTGCTCGAATCACAATTTGTGACGTTATCATAAAAAAGTTATCTTCGATCAAATAAAGACAAGCTCTAGATTTTCTTATCATTGCAAAGTTTTCACGTATACAAAATTAAATCATTTAAAGTTTTCCAATGAAAACGAGAATGCAATATAAAATTGCAAAATAATTGCACAAAATAATAGCATTTAAAGATAAAATATGAATAAAAAAAATGAAATAAAGATATATTACCTTTAATACCAAAGCGAAAGAGAAGGGTATATATAAAATAAGTTTGCAAATAATTATATTTGACACTCAAAATAGTGACCATATCGAATAACAACACTATTAAATTGTACAGGTTATAAAAGTCATCTTTCATACTATCGCTATCGTATATATGCATAATTTGATTGTTCATTTGATTGATAACTTTGTTTGCAATCAATCATATATTAATGGATAAAATAGGAATTCAATAAATGCGTGATTTCAATGAAAATTGAATTAACTCAACATAAAATAAACTGAAATATTAGTAAAATACAAATATATAAATAGAAGGAAAGTGTAGCTCTATTTATATAGATTACACAACTCTAAATCAAATTTGTAGTAAATAATAGAATCAAAATTTTATCAATCCTTCATCCAATTGGCTATTGTTTGAGTGCCAGAACATGCCATAAAAAACCCGAGTAATTATCGAAAATGGCTTTTTTTTGATAATGTCTTAGCAATTAAACTGAGCAAACAATTGTATCTCAAAGTGTTGCACATTCTTTCATGTACTCAAGTTTGAAGTGAGTCTAATTCTTACGGACTAACCAAACATGTGGGACATGTTCGACAATCAATCAATTGCTTTTAAACCTTATCTCTTTTCAAAGCTTTAATATCATATGTTACTTAAGATTATCTTTTTCTCGAATTATTCTCTAGATTTTGCTTTTCTATAATAATAAACAACATAAAACTCAGACCAGAATTTATGCATTCAGTCCAATGACACGAATGCTTAAGACATGGTTAGGAAAGAAATGAAATAAGTTTCAAAATAAAGTATCATTAATGTTAAGAATGCATTATATGATTGTTGAATAACATTCAAATACATCATAAGCGCATTGACTCAATGCCAGAACTTTCTTACCCTAAGTTTACGTCGAATGCATAACAGAATTGGCAAAACTAAACATTTCCTTATTTGGAGGACAACTAAAATATACTCAACCCCTCCTTTAGATCAAAATTTGGCACTTTTTACGAATAAATGTTAAATATTTTATATAATTATAACATCGCTTCTAATAATAACTATTATTTTATTTGAACTTTTTTTTTGTCTTATATTTCAATTAAATGTAAATTTTTGGAAATTGTCTTCCCTTTAAATGCATTCATAAATTCAATTTCATATCAATTATGAAACTTTAAGGTTACGAAAGCATTGGAACTAATTTTTGAGAGGTCTTCAGATCTAGTCTTCACTACTGTAGAGATAACAAACATTACGATAAATTGATTCAATAGATATTGCGATCACTCGAATGAAATCAACATTAATTCAATGATTGCATGAAGATTACAATAAGTGCTAACTTTTAATGCAATACAAAATTAGTTAATAAATGACATAATTAGAAATAGAAAACAATACACTATTTACTGACCTATTATTTGAACGAGTCTTCTATTTATGACAAATAAATAATTATGTTTCTAAGTCTAATTAATGATCACTTTTATTAATATTATTATTAATTAATATTATATTTCACTTAAATTTCACTTAAATTGCAATCAATTATTATACAATTTGATGAAAGAATACATTTCTTTAAATACTTTTAAAATAGAGCACAAAATTCGAATCAATTGTTTCGAAAACACAAATCAATACTGAATTGAATCAATACTACACTTAATACATATTCTTATTATTAATACAATTGTTTATTATTTAAAACACATTTAGTTATCTTAAATATAGTTATGATTTTCGAACACATTTATCTCAATGAATGTTAAGATCATTTGAAGTTTAGTTATTATGAACTGATGGCGACATTCGTATAAAACATAAACAAAATCAATGTTTTCCTCAAAGCTTTGGATTCATTTTTAAGTCAAGTCTTAAAATTAATAATTTGTTTAACTTTTCTCTTTTTTCAATTTTAATTAACAAATTATTACTTTTTTTAGTGATTTTTTTCCTCAAATATTTTTCATTTAAATTAATTTTCATTTTAAAAGTTTTCCTTAACTTTACAGTGGTTTTGTTCAAAACCGATATTTCGATTCAAAAATGAGTTGTTTCGCCGAAAAATCCAATTTTTATTTCAGTTTTTTTTTGCTTTTTTAAAGTTAATAAATTTAAATTTAAATCCAGAATGAGTTAAACAAACAAAAGACTCAAAAAAATGAATAATTTATTAGAAACTAAATGATTTGAATAAAAATTTCATAATAGAAGTGGAATATTGCGTAATTGAAAGTTATGATATATTTGAGTCTTGCCTAACATCTGGTGTCAAACTATTGCACGACTCTTTCGTCATTACATTTATTGAGCTCTTCTTTGAAATCAAAGTCTTAACAACTTATGATTTTAAATGAATTGCGTTCAAAAAACACATTTTTTACCAACGATTTCATTGACCTATAAATTAATTAGATTTCAATTAAAGCGTGAAATAAGTATTACAAAAGTCTATGCAATGTCTGACAAACAGATTGAGGACAACTCTAAAAGTATTCATTCGTCACAAATTAATGAAGTCTATGAAGTGCCTATTCATGTGATCGTACGACCCATTCCTTCAGAATTAGACGAATCCAAAGTGAATAGTCTTATGGAAACACTTCGAGTCAGTATTTAATTGAACTTGAATTGAACTTTAATTGAACTTGAATTTATAATTTAAATTAAATTATTAATAGAGTGGTGGCGACAATAAAGTTCCGGCCATTGACGTTCTTTGGATTAAAGGAAGTAATGGCGGAGATTATTATTATTCGTTTGGTGGATGTCATCGTTATGAAGCGCATAAAAGACTAGGACTTCCTGTGATAAGTTGTAAACTCGTTAAATCTAATATAGATGATTTGCGTTCTTATTTGGGCGCATCTACTCCTCAACTCTTATGATCTCTAATCTATCTATAATCTATAATCTCTTTTATAAACTATTCATTTTCTCTCTAGTTTATCTTTATTTTGCTTATTATTTACTTGAAACTCTAGTTTTTACCTTAAAATTGAAGTTTTTCTACAAAAAACTGATATTTGAATGTCAAATGTATTCATATTATTGAAAAAAGTTTTAATATTTGTTAATTTTATTATTCCTATATATAATTTAAATAAAATTTATTTTTAATGTTAAATAACATAAAAAACAAGACAGTTGAATTAATCATTAATAACAAATTATTGAAATTAGAAAAAATTAGATTTAAATAATTAATTAATCATTTTATTAGATTCTTCGTAAACGAACTCAAAATCGGACTGAGAATTAGAGAGCATTTTTGGTTTTCATGTCTACTAAAGAAACAATATTCAAAATAAAAATATTAATATTTTAATATTATGTCCTTAACTGTATTGGAATTCAAACCTCAGACTTTTCGTCAAGAATAGAATTATTTTCAGAAAGATCTTGTGCTGAATCAACGTTATTATCAACAGACACGACATTTGTTTCCTATTCAAAGTTTGAATAATATTCAAATTAGTGGATAAACATATTATTGAAATTTTTTACCACATAATTATCCAAATCTGAAGCCTTAATGCTATCGTCTTTGAATTGGTCGCTATCGTTGTTTTCATTAGTTTTTTGTTGCGTTTCAATTATTTTTCTCTCGGGAATCGGAGGCTTTTTAAGTTCTTTCTTAGAATTAGATTCTGAGACATTAGTGTTGAATACATTTTTACTTTTTTCGTAATTAATTTTGTTGACATCGATTTCATCGAATGATTGATGAGAAGGACTGTTTCTTTCGCTATTACTTCTCGATTCGATGACAGCGAAAGTCACATTTCTAATAGAATTAGTAACAATTTGCACGATTTCTTCTGTCGGATAAGTTTTATTTTCATCAATTTGTGACATAAACCTACGAAAGACATCGTTCATTATTTTTTTTACTTGACTGGTAAATTCCTTTGTCTGAGTTATGTTTAACTCTTCATCAACTCTATTAACAGAATTGTTTTCAATCTGAGAATTGAGTTCATGAATTTTTTTCTTCAATTGTGCATTTTCTAAATTCAAGTCGTGATTATTTGCTTTATAGCGCTCGCAATCTTCCCTTAAAACGTTAAGCTCACGCTTTAATCTGCTTTCATTTGTTAGAAGTCTTTCAATTTCTTCGGATGAATTATAACTCTTAGTATTAATGCTTTGCTGCTGCAAAAGATCGCATATTTTTTCATTTAAAGTCTGCAAACGAACTGTTTTGTCTTCTAATTCTTTTTTCAAGTTAGTGTTATCGTTAACAATTTTTTGAATAGAACTCAATAAAATGGTTGAGTCCATGAAACCAATACTCGAAACAGGTATTGAAGGAATGCTTGAATTTGCACTATTTTTAATATCACTTATCTTTTCAGAGACTAAATCAATTTTATCAATAATTTTAGTCAAAGTCATTCGCACTTCAGAATTATTAATGCGCGTCTCATTTGTCAAAAGAGACAAATTTGAGTCAACGCTTGTGCTCTGAGTCATGAAATAAGACGGAATCTGATATGAATTTGTAACTGGAATTTGTGGTACATTTGTCGGAATTGGATTGGAATTAGTCTTAGAGTCTGGAATTTTATCGTTAGAATCTGTAACTGAAGTATCGATTTGCGAGTTATTCACACTTTGAATTGAGTTGTTTCTCGGTTTGGGAAATGGTTTCATATGAACAGTTTCTTCTTCATTATTATGAGCATCAGTTAAGTCAGTGGACTCTGATTTAGTGTTTGATTCAATTTTCATGGGGAGAATTGGGAGACCTCCCATTCGTGCGACACGAGAGAGTATATCACTTTTTGACTTATTGGGCTGACTCTCTTCTTTGACTGAAGCACTCGATGTTCTCGAACGTGTTGTTGTGTCTGAAATTTTTGTGTTATGTTTGTCAGTTTCATTAGAGTCTGAGATTGTCTGTTCATTGCTTTCAATTTGTTTTTCAGATTGTAATCCTTTTCGCGGACGTATTTTAACGAGTTGGAACTCAAAGCCATACCTTAAAACTTGTTCAATCGGAGCGTTTTCTATTATTTCTGAGAATTTTTCTCTCATTTTGAATGGAATAATAACATAACGTTTTCCACCTGTTTTCAAACCACGAAACACTTGTGTCCACTCTGATTCTAATTTGATTCTAAAAGGCTTTTTAGTCATACTTTCGTGATTGACAAACAGTTTGCCGACACTGTTCTTGTCATCGAATATCCATCCATTATATTTAACTTCAATCGTATCGTTGTCTTCAGCCACTATTTGACTGTTTTCATTGCCGAGCATTAAGTCTTGAACCAAAATCGAATCATTGCCTGATTTTTCACTTACATTATATTTACAGACGAGCAATAGTTTATTAAAAGTACATTTTTCTTCTTCGTTATCAAACATAATCGACCAGTTCTGACGATTATCGTCATAAAAACTGCTGTAATTGTTTGGCTGACACTAGATTTAAATAATAATAAAAAAATGATAAACAAAATAAATATTAACTTAAAATTAATGTTCAAAACTCACAATAAATTTGAAATTTTCATTAATTGAAGCATAAGTTATGTGCTGTTGTTTACCAGTATATAAAATCAATTTATAGCTACACGATTCATGATTGCCCAAAAGTGCTGACCCGAGCTTTCCCTGAGAACTGTATTTGCCGTTCTCGCTATTGATTAAAATTTAAATTTAAGAATAGTTATAGTATTAATAAATGACATACAATTTGAAAACATTGACAGCCGAGGCATGAATTAAAGTCATGACATTCGTTACACCACTCTTCGTATTACTTGTTATTTCTGACAAACAATTAAATACTAATTAGTTTAATAGACTATTCAATGATTATCAATGATTATTAATTAATACCAATCTTTTTTGGCTGTTTGGGTGGGGTATATATTAGACTCTTATTAGAACCACTCAAGTCTTCAGGCATTTGATTGCTTACGAACAAATTCGCCAGTTTTGAACTTAATTCAGATTTAAATTATTTATGTTAATCTCATTCAATAATTACAATTTAGTTAATCTGAGAATACCTTTGGCCTGATTTGATGGTAAAGTCTTCGTCGTCGTCATCGTCTAAATGTAACATTACTTCCAATTATGTTATTATTATTAATTTATAAATAGATATTATTTAATGACTATATAGTTATGAGTCAATCAATTGAATCAAACTTATAAATGACTTATTATTTGAGTTAAATATTATATTTACATCAGATTTCGAGAGAAAATTGATTTATGTTTGGATTTAAAACACCCCTCACTTTGAAGTCAAATATCAGTTGTTTATTACATTCAATGATATCATATGTTCGTTGCGTCACTTTATTATGATTTGTGTATTGATTACAAAATATTCTATGTATACGACTTTAAGCCTTTTTAATCTTAAAAGTTTAATTTTGTTTAAATTTATAACTTATAAAATTATTTTTATTTAGAGGTTTTTTAATACATCGGATTTCATACCTTTTCAAAAGCATATTTCAATTCATATTAAATCTCTCGTCAGATAAAAAACTTTCAAAGTTTTCAAATAATTTGTTTATTAAATATAATGAATTTTATCTATAATGGAAATAACTTTTTGAATATTTATTTATTAAAAATTTAATCATACAATAGATATCCATAACATTTGTTTGTGTGACACCATTAGTGTCTATAAACCAATCAGAATAATTATTGCGAAAAAAATTATGAGAATTATGATTAATTAAATCATTTGTTGATTGTTTGAATAGTTCTTCATTTGAATCATCACAAGTTGATATGTTTTCCACTATAACACCAGCAACACTAGTTGGCCCGTCTTGTCCATCAGTTCCAGCGCTCAACAGAAATAATTTTCCCTTATATTCACTATTGTAAACAGCTTGATAGAATGCGAGACCCATTTCTTGACACCGACCGCCCAAACCTTATGGTGTGAAACGAATTTCGAAAATAATTAAAAGTTTTTCTATTTTATTGTATGTATAGATAGTTTTCAAAAAAAAATATTAAGTCATTTGTCACCTATTTTACTGTTATGCATATTAACAGTTGTTTCTCCACCTGCTATCCAACAAATTCCTTTATAACTACTTAAATCTTCTTCAGTCTCCTTGTAATTGATAGCAATTTGAGCCCATTGTTTGGCGACATCACTCGCCTCTCCATTTATATCATTTCCCAAATAAATAACTTTATATCCCAGTTGAGTGGCAGTTTTTTGAGCCACTTTCAAAGCGATTGTATTGTTGCCAATAATAATGTTCGAGAGTTTATCACTAGCGATATTGTGACTCGAATTTAGTTCAGAATCTTCTGATAAAATTGTATTTTTCAAATTTTCATCTATTTTAATGTGAAATTTTTCCAAAACAGAAAGAGCTTCTTCTGATGGCTTAACTTTATCTCTATTGCAAATAACAGTGGGACCACTAGCTATGAGTTCAATGGGATCATTGATTATATCACTTATAATGAATGAGATGAGTTCAACAGGATTTGGTTGAGTTAATGCTAGGATTGCTAATTTGCCGCATTTGACTTGACTCACACTTCCACGAACTTTATTCAACTCAGTTATAGTGGCGCCCGATTTCACTAATTTCGATATTAATGAACACTTTTGGTCGAGTGAAATCGTAGGCTTAGGAAGTGGTAAAAGAGCTGATCCGCCACCAGATATGAATGATATAATTAGAGGCGTCTGCGAAGACCCAGCGGTTAGTTTTGCTTTTTTGATCAAATCGACAATTTGTAAAGTAGTGTTTTGAGAATCAATATCAGGCATATTATTAAGAGCTCCGCAAAAGTATTTCACATTATATTTGGTGAACAACGGATTATTTGTTTGACTACCAATCGGTACACTCAATATTCCTGACTTAATCCATAACTTATCACAAGTCGACATATTATTACTCATTTCTAATTGATTCAGAAATTCTTCGCACATCTTTAGAACTGCTTTTCCTTTAATAATAATGAAAACTAATTTCAATTAATTTCAATTAATTTCAATTAATTTCGATTTTAAAGTATTGTTAATTGTGATTACAGACCCGCACCGATTACGTAAATATTTCTATCGGTCAACAAAAACTTTTTCTCGATTTCTTGCGAACTGTTTTTTACTATCAGTTGATTATCACTGATATTAATAAAGTTTTTGATCAGAGAATCAGGTTTTACGGCATTTACTGAAGACTCAAATATAAGTTTGAGATCATTTCTCACCAAAGATGACATTATTGAGCGATACATTAAAAAAATTCAATTTGTTGAACAAAATTTCAAACACTTTTTAAAAGTTTTTTTCTAAGACTTGAATTCAAATTTATTGTAAAAAATGTTTTGCGAAACTTTCAAATCATTTGAACTTAACTTTCATTTGAGTTTCATTAATATTAGAATAAGTTTTGAAATATTAATTAAAGTCAATCACAATTATTAAGTTAGATATTGATAATAACAATGATTTGATTGTTGTAAATATTGTTTATCAATTTTCGTATCACTTTCACTGGCCATGTGTTTGTTTAGAAGCGGTTAATACAAACTTGAAGCGTAACTTTCAATCAACTCATATTGAGTTTAAAAAAGTTTGAAAATTTATAAGTATTAAAGTTATAATATCTATAAATATAATAATCGATTGACTTTTATCTATATTTTTTTCTAAAACTTGTTCATTTTTTATAACATTAAATTTAATTTTGACTTAATCTTCAATTTTGATTGGAGTTGATGTAAATTATTAGCACAATTCAGACTAAAGCAAACTATTTACTAATGATTTGTTAATAAACATTTTTATCGTTATTTAGACTATAATTTATAACTTTTCTTTAGCGATATTTATATTCATTTAAGCCTAAACTTATTGAACTTTTAAAATTATAGTGTGTATAAAGAAAGATGTTTTGATAAACTTAACATTTTCTAAAAATTTTCTAAAATTATGTTAAAAATTGATTATAGAAACAATTTGATAGATAAAAATTCTCAAATATTTAACTCAAATTTTTCTGCACGTGCAATAATGATCCTCATTCATTGCGTCGCTATGGTCTTAATATTGAAATTTTAGGTGTAATCTCGGGCTTTACAATTGCATCCAATGTTTGTCTATCGAAAAGACAATAATTAAAAGCGCGCATCAATTAAAGTATAATTGTTTTAATTTATTTTTAAAATTCATTCAGAATAACAGTTTTAATTTACGCATTAATTAAAATTTTATATTAAAACAAAAGATTGATTGATGGAAAACAGAACTGGAATTTGCTTTATCTGTAGAGATGAGTTGCAAATGACAAGTTTTCGCAGTCCATGCAATTGCATCAACAGATTTGTTCACTGGAATCATTTACAATTATTGCGCGGAATTTCTTTCAGAAACCCAGCCATGGGTTTAAACTATCAAAATTGTGCCATTTGTGGAACACCTCTTCAAGTGATTTGGCTCTCGAAAAGAATGACATTTTCAGAATTTCTTATTCGAACTGTTGTCAAACCTCCACCTCTTTTGCTTCATTGCATTATTGTTTGCTGCAATTTATTGAGTCTAATTCGAGATGATTTCATGACTGTTCAATTGGATTACAAAATCAACTTTTTTCTTCGCATTTATTCACGCTTTTCGCGAATATTTTGAGCTCATATAGAAGTCGTCCGATCGTTAGAACTGATGAAATAGAGTCGATTCATATATTACCGAATGCTAAAATTAAACCACAAGTTTATATCGAAGAATGTTATGCTTTTATAAAGTTTTTTATGCTTGTATTAAATATATTTATTATTTATTCATTATATTTATTGATTGTTATTGATTTTTTCTTTAAGTTCTAGTAAATAAAAATTTCCAATTCTTCTTATCTAATAAAAATTTTTCTGTTCACCACTAAATGATTCAAAAAATTCGGAAGTTATTCAAATAAAATATCCATTAGAGTGACCAGACATCCTGTATTTGCTGGCATAGTATCCCAATCCTTACTGAGTCGACGAATTTCCAGTGGAATTAGATGTTAATAAAGAATATGAGACTCAATTTTGAATGGATTAATCATAAATCTCATTAAAAGTTTAGAGTATTATTCATTTTCAATATCAGAAAAATTTTAGAGTAACGAAATTCTTGTTAAATTCTTGTCAAAAATATTTTGAATTAATGGCTGAACTTATGAAATAATGATAATATTTATAAACGATAGTTTACGACTTAATATTGGTTTTGACTATTTTCATGAAAGTAAATAGCGATCGAAATAAAATAAAATTTTCTATATGTACCAGAAATATTTCCGAATATTAAACAGATTTTTGATGAGGATCTGTTCCAACTAATAGGACTGTATCAATTCTGGTCATTCTTATTATATCAGAACTACGTTCTTATAATTTATAAGTTATAAAACTGATCATGAAATTGAAATTTTGAGTAACTAATGCTGAACATTAAAATTAAGAGGCCCTCGAAATTATATTTCTATTCAGACAAATTTGTTAGAAGTCTTTGAATATTTTTTAGGGACAATTTTATAAAAGTTTAATAACGACAGTATAAAAAGGAATGTATTGATAATATTTAATTTTGCTAAAAAATACTAGAAATTAGAAATTTTCTTCAAAATTTTATTGTCTTTCATTAAGATTGGAAAGTAATGAAATTTTAATCTGAATTTTCAATTTAAAACTAACGAAGCAAATAATTGAAGAAATAATTACTTATTATGGCTCTATTTGAAGTTTGAATTTAATGACTCTTTCTATAAAACTCAATAAAAGTACATAATTTGAGTTTTTCTCATTTAAAAAAATGTAAGTTTTCATAACAGAAATTGAATGTTTTGATCAAATATAAACTTATTTGATTGAACAACAATATTCTATGTTATTATTAGTTGAAATAATTCCAACTTAGATTAAATAACAAGAAGCAAAGGCAAACTTGTAACAATTTTATATTTTGTAAATTCTTATTCTTATCAGTTCTAACCTTCAAATTTAAAATTATGTCCTAATATTCCGAAAACATCATTTAAACATAGATTTAGCTATAACTTAACCAAAACAAACTGTTTCAATGTCACTTTGAGTACTTTCCAACAGTTTTCACTTTCAATTTACAGATGGTTTTATCAAAATTATTGAATGATAAAAAGTTTTAATTTATATGTTTGTCATCAGACATATCTCACGAGTAAACAATAAGTTATACCTTTATATTTACCTGTAGTTAGTTTTTTAGATTTGCTAAGAATTAGTTTTTAAAATAAGAAATGGAATGATTTACTAATAAAATAATTTTTATAAAATTTCTACTTTGAAAATATAAGTAGTTTTTCAGTAGATTTCAAATACGATTTAATTAAAAATTGAAGTAAATAATTGAAACTAAATTAGTTGAGACGAAAGCATTAAGATCTTCCCATAAATTAACGCATAAAGAACTAAAATTTCATAAGTGTTGGGAATTTTACAAGTTTTTTAATTGGTTTCCAAACATAATTTAAACTAATGAAAAAAAAATATTATTAATGTTTCATAATGACATTGAATTAAACATTTGATATTGCCTGAAGATGTGATTCATAAAAGATATTTGAGCAAAAATAAAAAAGGTTGGATTTAGGATCCACGCCAAATATTATTTAAGCAATCGTAAGGCTATTATCTTTAATCTCTTTTCAATCTATTTGATAAATGAAACCTAAATTCATGTAAACAGAAGGACATCTCAAATAATGAGTTAAATGATTCTTCAATTTTTTTTCTTCTTCTCATTAGTCTTTAATATTAAATACGATTAAAATAAATTTTACTAAATATTAAGTAATTTATATTGGATTAAATGAAATAAGTTAGAAAAAAAAGTTCAATAGTTCAAAAGTAGTCTTTAATATAAAATACGATTAAAATATGAAGTAATATATATTGGATTAAAAGAAAAAAAGTTTGAAAAAAAGTTCAATATTCGTTAAATTAATAGTTGTAAAGTAGTCGTCCTTGTGCTACTTATGATTGAGTATGAAAACTATCTGCAATCACAGTATTTGTTACTCACATACTTGTACACAAAATTGTAAAACCCAATACACACAAAGATAATACCTGTACTGACATAACACTTGAAATAAGTGATTGAACTAAACGACATTTTCAGTGCGTTTTTGTCCCTTAAAGCAGTACTGAGTAATAGCTATCGCATTATTTTCAGTAATAACAAGTCCGCTCTTTATATAACATTTTTTATATAACATTTTTGGTATTTCAAGTCAAAATCCTGTGGCCATAGTCAAGGACAGACAATGAAAGTCAAGAAACTTATCGGTAGCAATAGTTCACTACTAAATAGTAACCACACTTTCCTCTCTGAGGGCTTTGGCCGTTCCAAGGGCTATGAGTC
>JAQIWZ010000952.1:0-14532 GCA_034697245.1 Malaconothrus monodactylus
TGAATAGAAAACATAATGTCATCATTTGATAAAAATATTAAAGTATTCCTTATATTTCGAGTCATTAATTTTAATGTATTTTTGAATTTCGCAATTAAATTTATAATTTCAGGTATTCTCAAATTTATTGGCTGTTATTTTGCTCACAATACAAATAACTACGAGGTTTTGGATAAAAGTCTTTGTTCTTTAATTTTTGCAATCTTATTGATTCATAAACAGGATTTTGTAATTTATTAATAATTTCAAAATGACTATTAAATGATAGAAAATCTTTAGTGTATGAAATTATTTGTATTGTGAGCAAAATAACAGCCAATAAATTTGAGAATACCTGAAATTATGAATTTAATTGCGAAATTCAAAAACACATTAAAATTAATGACTCGAAATATAAGGAATACTTTAATATTTTTATCAAATGATGACATTATGTTTTCTATTCATCTTTAATGGTGTGGAAATTCAATTCATTAATTTTTCGTTTTTTTTATTTCATTAAATTATTTATTTTACACATCATTTAAAAGACATTAAAAATCAATGACATTAGAATATGAATGACATGAAAGTAAATATCTTAATATATTTTTAATGTGAAAAATATTGATCCAAATGTTATGAGGAGTTCATAACTTATTTTTGAAATACGCTAATTATTAAAGTCAAAGTTACTTTGATTGAAGTCAAACAAAGTTTTCTCTATTTTTTGCAAAACTCAATGAGAATTTATTGATAAAAATAATTTAAATTTCTTAGTTCTAGAATTCTTGAATCGATCAAATTCTAGAAATCTGTTTATTTTGATTGAGTTATCGCTTAAGTTATAATAAATAGAAGATTGAAATAGTTTTAAATGTTTTATGACATTCAATAACAATGAAAGTCTTGATCAGTATTCGCATTATTATTAAAGCGATATGTTTTGTAATAATGTTATTGCAAATCATTTACCTATCAATGGATTATTTTTCATATCCAATCAGTATTAAAGTTGATATTAATTATGATAAACAACAATCTTTGCCATCAATAACATTGTGTACTCCAAGAAATTCATTTATATCTAAAACCCAAGTCAGAGAATATTATCCGAATATTTATTCAGAAATTCTTAATCTGGAACATGATTTTGATAAGTGTTCAAAAGAAACTCATTTTAAAAGATATAATCAAACCTTTTGTGAAAAAAATTACAAAAATAATTTGAGTCTTATATTGGATGATATCAGAGATAAAAATAGGATTAACACAACTTTAGAGCAATTATTTGACAGAACTTTACATTTGAATGAATCAATTGATTGTAAAATTCATTATAAAGACGGCAGAGCTATAGATTGCGAACAAATTGAAAGCATAGCTGAACTTTTCAGTGGTTTCAAAGTTTTTGGAAAGTGTTTCGTTTATTTAAATGAAAATCAACAAAATTATAAAAATGATTCTAAACAGCATTTGATAAGTAAAGAAGATTACATTCAATTCTACATCAATTATAAAACTTTTAATGATATTATGGGAAACATTAGCAGTCTTTATGCTGTTATTCATTCGGGAAAAACTTTAGTCGCACTTCCGAATTATATTAAGTTAATTGAATATCAAATTAATGATAAATTATCATTCAGTAAAACGACTACCAAATCACTGGAATGGCCCTATAATACAGATTGTCATTACTATAATGGCAATGAATTATATGATTCAAGAGAACATTGTCTGGAATATTGTTATCTTTATGAACAAAACTCATTGAATGGATGCCTAATCGATCCTTCAATAAAAACTCATTTTTCAGTAAGTAATAGAAGAATGAATTCTGAATTTAGACAAATCAAGATTTGTAATAATTTGACGAAATCTTTTAATCGTCACAAATGTGAGATATTTTGTAAAAGAGATTGTGTTGAAGATCATTATGAATACCATTTCATTGATATGGATAAAAGTTTTAGGCAAAAATGGCTTTTAGTTCAAATTTCTGCATCAAATTTGCCGAATTATGAGTTCAGCGCAAATCCTAAATATTCTTTCATTCTATATATGACTGGTATCGGAGGAATTATGACTTTATGGTTAGGTATTTCTGCTATTGATTTGAAAGTTATCATTAAAACATTGATCCATTTCTTACATTATATTACTTTAAAAGTCATTTTCATTTGTAATTTGAATCAATTATTCAACAGTTTTGTTCGAATTTTGCAGAAAATATTAATTTGTTTGAAATTCTTGAAAAAATTTGATATGAAGAAAGCTATGAATTTATTGAGTTTTATTTGTTTGATCTATCAATTAATTGAGTTGACTCATGAATTCACTGAATATAAAACTACAATTCATGTGAAAATAGGGTATTATGATTACCAGTTTAATGGTTATATACCTGAATATCAATTAGGTTATGAACATTTTCCTTCATATTCAGTATGTAATGATCGGCTCATTAATAATTACTTAGAATTAACTAAAATTTTCAACGTTTCTACTATTGAAGAAATGAATGTTTCTAAATATCTCTCTCTCGTCGAAAATAAAATGCCTCCAAATATGACATGTATGACAAATGAAATTTTATTACCCGATGTAATAAATGATGAATGCATTGATAGAAAATATTTAATAATGAGTTTATCTAATTTGGGCGCGTGCTATACGTTTTTTAGTCTATTAAATAATTTTAGTAATGATGAAATAATTAAAACCGAAGGTCACAATCGATTTATTTTCTTGAAAATGATTAGGAGTGAATTAACACAAAATTATAAAGTTTTGATTCACGATCGAAACCAATTACCATTCCATACGTTCACTGAAATTCTTGGAAATTTTTATTTGGAATTCTCTACAATCAAAGTTAAACGATTGCCTTCTTATGACAGCAATTGTTTTGATTATAAGAAAAGTGAGTCATTTAAAAGTCGTGGTCATTGTATTAATGAATGTTTAATTAATGAGATTTTACAAAAGTATAACTGTATTCCGAGAGGAAGTGAAAAATTATTGGCATTTTATGATAATTTTTCATTCAATTCTACTTTTTGTGTTAATGACGAATTCAGAATTGAAAAATTCAATGAAAACGAATGCAATGAACAATGTTTAAAGCCTTGCGAAGAATCATTTTTCAAAATATATAGAAGATTTTCCTCCTTTTCTCAACCAAATTCAAACAAATATATAATGTATGTAAATAACATATATATGACATTTACTTATTTCATAATATCTATCGGAGGATTACTTGGATTTTGGAATAATATATCTATTTATGATTTACAACTGATTCTTATGAGAATTTTACGAAAAACTATTGATTCAAAAGTTATCAAAATTTTGTGGAAGTTTTTAAAACTATCAAAATTATTTGACTCGATTGGAGTATTTTTAGGAAAATTTAATTTCAAAGTAAGTTAATTCGAATAATTATAATATTTTTAAAAATTAAAATTCATAATTTCAGGTATTCTCAAATTTATTGGCTGTTATTTTGCTCACAATACAAATAATTTCATACACTAAAGATTTTCTATCATTTAATAGTCATTTTGAAATTAAATTACAAAATCCTGTTTATGAATCAATGAGATTGCCATTATTTAAGTTATGCTTCAAAAGTATTGTACTCTCTACTGAAGAAATTATTGAAGAAAAAATTAAACAAAATACAAGTGAAAATTATAATTTTTTCTCACAATTACTTGAAAAAAGAGTAATCAATGCAGAGATAATTATTAAATGTTTAGTTAGAATTGAATTTTATGAATTCACTGAAGGAAGGAATGAAGATTGTCAACAAATTCAAGACAATTTTGAAAAAGAAATTTATTGGCAGTTTGATTCACATGGAAACTTATTTGATTATTGTTTTCTTTATGACACTACAAAAATTAAAGAACAAAGACTTTTGTCAAAAATGAATCCATTATTGAAAATTTCAATTTCGTTTAATAGTTCGATAGATCTTCCACAACAAGCATTGGTTTTACAAATTATTAATCCTCGTAGTTACATGCTCGGTGAATATTACCTAATGAAAAAACGGCCCTTAGCGGAGATCTGTTTATTTTCGTTGATCAAATCAACCGTAACTTATTTAAGAAATCCCTATAAATCTAAATGTAGTTATTATAACGACAAAAAATCGAACCCATTTAGTTCCATATCATTCGAAGACTGTTATAAAAAATGCTTAATAAATTTTTGTTACGTTAAATATAATTGTTTTATAAGTCAATTTATTATTCGACAATCTGACAAATTCTCAATAAATTCTAGTTTGCAGTGCAATAATAATGAAAGCCATTTTTGTTATAACAATTATGAGTTTAAATGCAAACCTATTTGTTCCAAAGATTGTGTCGAAGAAGAGATCTCTGTTTTCTCTAATTATATACCTAAACAAGAAGAATATAATGGTGTAAACGATTATTACGTTTTTTGGGACTCAATGGAAGTATTTGTTTCATATGAAGAAACAGCAGATATGCTATTATTAGATTATTTGACTTATATCGGAGGTCTATTTGGGCTATGGTTTGGTATAAGTTTGGAAAACTTAATTGATATCATTGTAAAAAATACAATAATTGTGAGATCGCAGATGAAAAATCGAATCAGAAATCTTTTATCATTTGTCGAAAATTCAATTGATCTCATCAAAACTCACGCGAAAATTTTGATATTAAAGCTAAAACTCAGTGTTAAGACATTTTTATCATTCATTTACATATTGTTTATTAGTTTTGTCTTTTGGACCTATGATTTGATCGTAATTTTGTTTAATTATACTCTAAATATGATCTTTTTGATCCGGGAAAAAATTGAACTTTTCAGCGAATGGTTTGGAGATTTGTTAAAAAATATTATAGATTTGACTAAAACTAACGCAAAAAATTTTATTTCATTCTTAACATTCTATGTGAACACTATTTTATCTTTCATTCTAATAGCAATCCAATTAATTTTCAATTTTATTCACAGTTTAATTAAATGTATTTTCAATGTTATTTTGAAAATATTTTTATCTTCAAAGAACAGAATCACAAACACTCGAGCTTTTAATTAATTGCTCACTCAAACAATAATATTTTAATTATTCATTGAATTTAAATATTATTAAATAAATATTATTATCCTTAAAAATATTGTAATTTAGAAATAAATTTTTGCTCGTTATATAATCAATATTCTTGTGGTCATTATTTCGTTTGATTGTTGATATTTTTCTACTAAAAAACAAAAGTTTTTGTTAAACTTAAACAGTTAGTTCTCTATAACAATACATTTAGGCCTTACTTCTAATATACAGTCCCTTTACTTAAGTTAGCAAACAGTGAAAATACAATAGATTTAATTTAACTGTTTATATATCATATAATATTTCATTTAATAGACAATTTTGGTACGAGTATTGGGTCACGTATATATAGGTCTCCGAGCCCTTGGATGCGGTTTAGTGGAGTTATGGTCACTCGAACCCGCCATTGAAAACAATATAATTTTTGAAACCAAAATTTTTTTTCATTGATTCCTTTTCAGAATCGCCTGAGAAGAAAGAATATGCAATCTCTACTTTTCGAGTTATTAAACTTTGAAATTTTGACTTGTAAAAAACAGTCTCGTTTTTCTTGAAGTTCAGTGCACAGACGTATTTTAGTCTCATCTCAAATAAGTTAGAATTTTATCTCTTATAATATTTGAAAAATCGACTAAACTTTTTCTAAACTGTTGTTCCATTTTTTCAAATACTATAAGAGATAAAAATCTAACTTATTTGAGATGAGACTAAAATACGTCTGCACTGAATTTCAAGAAAAACGAGTCTGTTTTTCACAAGCATTCTATTATCGAGAAAATGCCGACTTAATTAATACAGGTATCGATGTTATCAAAAAATGGTGGAATTCGCTCAAACCCAGCCATGGCTTTTTGGCGGAAAAATGCATCCAATCATCAATTTTATCCCTAACGGACTCAAAAAGAATGTAGTTGAAACTGCTATTCACGTCAAGTTGGATTGGGCCGCTTTGGACGAAATGACCACTGGTTTGCGATACTTGAAATCGAATCTGAAAATAGATATGACCACAGCTAATAGTTTCATAGATCAGGTCCATGCAGAAAGAGTTAAACCTATTCTACTTCACGCATTTGAAAGCTGCTATCGATAACTTTATTAACGTTCAAAGAAGGAAACACTAATTAAAGCAGGCCTTTCAAGTTTTTTCGATGAAAAACATAAAAAATTTTGTGTAAATCCAACGATCTCTATATGTAATATTTAATTAATTATTATTAAATTAAATAAAAATATAAGAATCTTAGAATCTTCAAACAGTATAATAATATTTAATTGAATAAAATTTAAGCCTAAGTTTTTTGCTTTATTTCCAGGGTTTAAAGTTTATTTCGGAACTTTTTTCAGAAACTTTATGAAAAATAATTTTGTTTGAGTTTTGTTTCGATGGATATCAAATTCAAATCTTAATTATATTTCTAATTATTTTAATTTTTAATTAATGAGCAAGTTTTCAATGTTAAATAAATCAGAAATAATAATTTTCATTAGCATAAACTCAAAGTTCAAACTGTAATCTTAAATATTAAAAACTTCGTGTAGCGTAAGTTTTGAAGTTGTATTGTTAGTCGTGAAGCGATCAGATTGGGCTAATTTTCTAATTAAGCTTTTCTATTTATTATTTTTGTATTTGTGGCCGTTCTAATAATGCGCACGTATTGATAGGGGGAGGGGAGGGTCAAGCGAAAGCGTGTAAATGGGTCCACTGCTTATGGGGAGAGGTAAAGCAGTGTTTGCGCATCTTTTTTGTTTGAGCAAATTTAAATTAATTCAATTTTATTATTCAAATTTAATAATTTATTAGATATTATTTGATAGTCATATTTATAGCATAAAAAATATCAAAAATTGGTTCAATTGTTAATCAAAATCAGGTTTTACTTTTCGTTCAATGGGAGGGTTCGAGTCAAAGGTGTGCGCACGTTGAATATGGGGTACATCAAAGCGTGTAAATACTTGTTGAGAGGGGAAGGGGTTAAAAATCTCTTTTTATGCGCACTAGTGAGACTTTCGAATCGTTTCAAATATTGCGTCAAGTTTTCAAACTTTTGTATATTTTCAGGACTGAATTGTCTCAACCAGTCGAGTGTCTCATAACCCAAAAAGTCCACGTAATTCAATTTCCCGACCAGCCATTCATAATCGCCCAAAAATTTGAACAGAGGTTCCAACTGTTTGGGTAAGGTCTCCTCCAAGAATATGACTTTATTTTTCTTATATTCATCTTTTTTCAAAAGTAAATCCCAAACAAAGCTTATTCTCATGTCTTATATCTGTTTTTCGACTAAGTCTTGTCACATCAAAGACTTTTCGTCGGTCGCAAACAAACCAAATTTTCGGGATAAATATCGTATAACAGCCAAACTTTGAATTAGTTTCAAATCTCCATCGATATAATAGGGAAAATTCGGGAAATCCAAACCCAAAGTGAACTTTTCTGGAATCCAATTCTTAAGTAAAGTTCCGGTTCTTAAAGAGTTGCACCTTCACTTAACTCGTAACGCTTATTAATGAACTCAATCCCAGAATATTTTAGTAAATATCGTATTTGTTTGGCTAAACCTCTTATATTCCAATAGCTCAAAGTTGATTTTTGTTGACATTTTTCTAAATTAACAAATTTCTCATTACAAAAAGAATGTTTTGAACTAAAAAATTTGATAACGTCTTAATTAAATATATTTTCTTACTTTTTTCGCAAGAGTTAAAAATTAAATTTCGAGCTCTTTTATTGTTATCAGTTATGTTTGCCTTAAACTCTTCATAAAACAGTTTATATAACTCACAAAATATAATACAATTTATTCAAAATGAGAGCACAATTAATATATTGTTAGTGTTTATACGCCTTAACATAGAAGTGATGCTCACTTTGACAGCGAAGGTAAAATAAAACCTACAATTATTTGAAGTTATATCATGTTTTTCAAGGACATTAACTTATTATAGGTTTTTTGGATTGTTTAATTTGTTGCAAAGGGCTTAACATTTTAGTTTTCAAACAATTTTTATTAATATTTATTCATATTTTAAATGAGAAATAATTTAAAATAAATCTAATCGTCAGTTGTGTGAAAAGTGTTAGAATTTTAAACACTTTATTAATAACTTGTTTTGACGTTTGAATATTTGCTTTTAAATGCAAAACTTATTTAACATTGAATATGAGGTTTGAATTCAAAATTTGAATTCAAGGTTTGAAACTTTAAACAAACGTATGAATAGTTTGAAAATAGGCACAAATTTTATTCAATTATTTTAATTGTTATTCAAAATAGTGTAAAGTATCATAAACATATTTAGAACCGTTTATAAAGATTTTGATTCTAAGTTTTTTTTTAATATTTATTAAATGAAATAAAACTGATTAATATTTAAAGTATAAAAAAGATAAAATATTTCATTTAATATGACCCCAACTCACAATCGGTCCGAAAATAGGCCAACTTTTAAACTCATTTGAGTTAATGTAAGCCGATATCGCGGGAAGACTTTCGAATCGTTTCAAATATTGCGTCAAGTTTTCAAACTTTTCCATATTTTCAGGACTGAATTGTCTCAACCAGTCGAGTGTCTCGTAAGCCAAAAAGTCCACGTAACTCAGTTTCTTGACCAGCCATTCATTATTGCCCAAAAATTTGGACAGAAGTTCCAATTGTTTGGGTAGAGACTCCTCCAAGAATAGGGCCTTATTTTTCTCATATTCAGCTTTATTGATGAGTACACCAAAAATAAAGCCCCATTTCATGTCTTGAATCTGTTGTTCGACTAAGTCTTGTCGAGTCAAAGACTTTTCATCGGTCGCAAACAAGTTGTATTTTCGACCCAAATATCGCAAAATAGCCAGACTTTGAGTTAGTTTCACGTCTCCGTCAATATAATAGGGAAGATTCGGGAAATCCAAACCCAAAGTGAACTTTTCTGGAGTCCAATTCTTGGTTATACTTTCTCTTTCTTGAATACTTGTTCCCTCACCGAATTCGTAACGCTTATCATTAAATTCAATTCCAGCATATTTTAGTAAATAGCGAATCGGTTGAGCCAAAGCTCTCATATCCCAATAGCCCAAAGTTGGAATCGTTGACATTTTTTCAATAAACAATAGTCTCGTGTATCACACTATGTTATACAGAAAAACTAAATGACTTGTTTTCACTAACAGATATAAAAGCAGTTATCTTTTGTCTAGACTTGTGTTGACTGCGCTTAAAGTTAAAAATAAGCAAAACTTATGGACTGGAATTAACTCAAAACTTGTTGTGGAAATTAGTTTTTTGAAATAAGGTTTACTCACCACTAAAGAATTTATAACTAACTGTAAATAAAGTTATTATTTTGTTCGATATGCTATTATTCAACACCAAAATATGTGTTTATGATTTTACTGACATCTGCTATTATAATAAACTCACATTCAATGCATTAATTGCTTTATGTTTTCAAAAATTGAAGGTTATTTTTAAGCTCATGAATAAACTTATGAATAGAATTAAATGTCATGAATATTAAGTTGTTTAACGATAAAAGAGGTGAAAATTATTAATATGTTCTTCAATTAATCGCTTGAGTTTCAAACAATCTGGGAATCAAAACTTTATTTTAATAAGGATTTAAAACAGATTTTATCTTAAATTTTCATTCAAATTAACATAAAATCAATTAGTTACTGATCAAAAGGCATGATTAAGACTAGTATTACGTTCAGTTGTGATAACAATTCCCAAATTTCTAACTCTATGACAATTTTGTGCTGTTTTATTTATTTCTCTCATTACAAATCCATTGACCTGAGCGGTCAAACTTTCAGTTTATAAACTCTTTTCTTACAATTTAATTGTTATTTAGAGAATAAAAATTTGATTATATTCTTGAGAATAATTTTGATTCTAGACTCCAGAATATAAACTATTTCCTTATTCTTAAACAACTTTTTAATTTTTAGTTTGAGAGTAAAAATTCTTAGGAACTGTTTTAAATTTTTGCGCCTATTATTTAGAGTATTTTCGTATTCATAAAAATATAATTAATTATTAAAAATGGGCTTAAAATTTCTTTACATTCTTAAGTTTGAGTTTTGATTCTATACTTCAGTATATAAACTATTTCCCAATTCATAAACATATAATTAAATGATAATTAGTTGACTCAGAATTTGATTATATTCTTGAATGCAATTAAACTATTCGCGTTAAGACTTATGTGTTTATAAAGTTTTAATCATTGATTTGAATACAAATCCTAAGAAATGAGTTAAATTTTGAATATTTCATAATTTATTAAATATTTATTTGAATTTTATGAATATTTTATTGCTAAATGTTTTCAACACAATTGAATGAAAAAATAGAAGAATTGATATAAAAGAGAATCGTGAAAGCATTTTATGAAAAGTAATTAATGGTCAGAAGTCACATGTCTCTCAAAGCGTTTACTTCTTTTGTTATCTTTTTGATAATTTCTCGAATGACTTCTCTTTCTTTTGTTCGTTGGACTTCTATTTTCTTCATAATCATCACTGCTTTGGAAATCTTCTGTCAGTTACTTCTGTGGTTTGTGCAGCAGATTAAAGGAAAATGCGTTCAACAACGATTTGAACTAAATTAAGGCATTTTCACTTATTATTAACAATAATGAATGTCAAAGAATATCTATTTTTAAATAGCATTTCATAGAACTTATAAGTTGGCGAATTCTTAATACAAATAGTAAAGTATAGTTATTATTGCATCGCGTGCGGCATAAACTTCACTGAAACATAATGTAATTTTGTATAAATTAGTATTAAGTTTGTGCCGCACGCGAGGCAATAATCACTTAATTAGTAAAATGCCTTAATTAAGTTGAAATGATTGTTAAACGCGTATTCCCTTAATCTGCAGCACAAATAACAGAAGTAATCTCAATGTCTTCTTCATTGTCAGAACCTTTACAACTTTTGCTTTCAATCAAATCCAGTTCTGGTAACGAAATATTTGACTCTTTGTCCGGCTCCTTATTATTGTCTTTGATATCAAACTTAAGTGAATCCGAATTGTTTCGCTTCTTTGAACTTAAATTCTATTCCTAACCACTATTTTCGGAATCACTGTCTTCTTCATTGACTGATTTCTCTTCAGAATCAATAGAACCGTTTTTGTCGATGAAATGGATTGTCGGCAAAGTATTACTTGAATCATTGTTTGTGTCGTTGATATCATTGTTCTCTTCGTTAGTGATTATATCATTGTTGACATCATTATTATGTAAGAAGACCCTAAAAGTGGTTTATTCTCGTAACTTAAAATCGATATTAATAATTTGAACCAAATGCCGATATCCTTCATTGTTATCCCAAGATTTTATAGCTTCATGAATTTCAAGAAAAAGAGCATGAATTGTTTTTTCTATCTCATCTCCAAGAATTATTTTATTTTTTGAAGGTACTGTCATTTCTTCAAACTCTTCTCGTCCAGTCACAGATCAAACTTCTAAATTTACTTTTTAATACTAATTCCATCTGTTGGTTATTAGAACCGATGAGAGGATTGAATTTAGCGGAGTTTAAGACTCGGCTATTTTAGGCTTTCTGTCATAAATAAAGATTCAATTTTGACTTCTCTTATGAGATTTGTCTCATTTTATTTCTTCTTCTACTATCTCTTACCAAAAATTATTTTCATATCTCACGAGAAAGTTTTTTTCTTAAAAACTTTTTGATAATGCAACAAAATATGACTTCAAACGTAATTAAATGATTTCTTTGTTTCAAAAATAACTATTACTTATTTATATATTTATAAAAAAAAGTATTACTAATCACTGATATGGAAGCTTTCATTTAATTATTGAGAAAACTGTAAACTCTATGATTCGATCGATATTAAAAATGTCATTAAAATCACATTAAACAGATTTCAAATTATATTGTTTTCAAGAAATGAAAAATATTTTTTTTGTCATTCAATTCGTGACTTAATTTGAATTTCTTTTAATTTTATTCCACAATAAAGTTCTATTCAAGTTGTTTTTGGCGTAAATCTTATTGATTTAAAAATTTTTATGTTTACTTTACGTCCACTTTCTTCTCAACGCTTGCCATAGACTTTAAATTATAAAATTTGTATATAGGCTGGTTTAGGTTCTCCGTGATATTGACCAAATCCAACCTAACCTAAGTAACAATAGGTCAGGCCGCGAAGCGATCTCATATATAATTACCTTAGGTTAGGTTGGGCTTACAAGTTATTCAATATATTTGGGAAGGTAAGGTTGAGTTGGCACCTCAAATTTAATGGGCGTACCTGGGGTTTAAATTTTATATTTGTGTTCTGCCCTCAATACTGGTTCACGAAATATATATACATCATATATTATGACCGACCGTTTTCGATAGAACACCCAAATAAAATAGTTTCAAAAATGGATATTAAACTGTATGAAGAGCTTAAATGTTAAGAATATTTTCTTATAATTTTTTTTTATAAAATTTTATTCTTAAGAGGATATTTTTAAACACATTGAGAAAAGAAAAAAGAGAGAAATTTTCAAGCACTTTATGAGAAAAACATAAAAAAATCTAAATAAAAATAGAAACTTATAGAGAATTTAATATAGAACTATAATATATCATTCGTAATAAAATGTGAATTAATTTTTGCATACATTGAAAGTTCATTTTTATGCAAATAATTTTATTTAAGCGATAATTTTCTAGTGATATCAACGAGTAATAAGAAATAAGTACTGAAATTATAGATCACCTGAAATATAAAAGAAATTAAATTCACAAAAAATTATCAAAAAATATCATAATTAGAAACTCACGGATTGAAAAGTGCTTCTTGTAATCAACTCCTTATTAGTGAGAGTGAAACCAATTTTATTATTTTCAACTTTTTCAATATAATTCATTAACTATTGTGAAAAAAAATTAACGCTTGAAAACTCTTTCAACTTAAGTCTTACCTTCAATTTGAAAGAAGTCGGCAAACAATTTCTAAAGTATATGGAATACAAGTCGCGCAAAATTATTTGGTTGGAGTGCGAAACAGTAGACGCAGAATATGTTATTACCGATAGAAGCAATACATGACCCGACAATATAACGGAAAACTCGATGCGTACAAACCATGTTATGCGAGATATGAATACAACATATGATAGAAAGCAGACCAGAGATACAAATATTACATAAGCGAGCGTTAAGTACTTTTTCCAATACTCATTGTATTCATCGATATCTTCACATAAGTTGTTGTGTTCTCTTAATAGACGTCTAATTATTGATATCTTTGATCTGATTGAGAAACGATTTGAGTATTTCATAAAATTCTTAAGCCTTTTCTCAATTAAACTCAAGCGAAGTTTTAAGTAATGGCATATTATAACTAAATATCCGGGAAAATAATAGATAACTTTACACGCGTAATAGCCCCACACACCCCAAACTAGAGTCCACGAGATTCCTAATACCAAAAAGTTGGCCAAACTATAATTTAAAACCATTGCTAGTCCGATAACTGTATAACAGCCGGTAGTTATTGTCATCACATAAGAGCAGGAAATCATTAATACAATTCTCGAAAGTTTTAGTAAATTTATCGCTGAGTTTTTGTCTCTTAGTCCTAAAAAATAAAATAAAAATTCAGTAATATATGTCTATTTGTTTCTTAATTCAAGAAAATAATAACTAAACAGAATTAAAAATTTGTTTTTAAAAAACTTTTAAAATACAAAATGTGTTTTTTACAAAAGAATCAATTTCTAAAACTTTAACAATTTATGTGTCAAAAAATTTTAATGCATAAATAGAATGAAAAATTGTGAAAAACAGAAAGAAAAATGACGAATAAAAATAATATTAAAAAAGATTTACCTATACTTTTATGCGGTATTATTCCGAACAAAAAAGCAAACAATTGAAGCCATTTGTAGTGTTTGTCAGGACTGTGAATAATATACAAAGGAATTGCGATTATATTTATTGTCCACAATAAGAATAAAACTTCTCCGTGAATATAATTTAAATCCATTAAGTGCCAGAACCTTCCAAAATACATTAGAAATTCGTTATTTCCATCACTGATTGACAAAGAAATTATAATTCTGATCAACAGAATAAATATGAATATTAAAACTGAGATATCATTATAGGTGAAACTCGAGTGAACATTAGTTTCCAGATCATATTTATTACGAATCATTTGATCGATATATCCATTTTTGAAACCATATTTCAAGTATTTTGTGTCTAAAATTATTTCTTCTTCTTCTACCTCTTCACTAAAAATCATTTCCATAACTAAAGAGAAAGAATTTTTTTGTCAAATAATTTTTCTCTTATTTTTGGAAAATCGATTCGACATAAAATTACTTAAATTTTTAAATGGGTTTAAATTTGAACCAATTTTTATACCAAAGAAAACTATTACTTATGTTTGACGTAAAATATATTTATGAAAAATTTCTATTTC
>JAQIWZ010000953.1:0-14528 GCA_034697245.1 Malaconothrus monodactylus
AAACTTTTTCTGTTGGAAATGAAGCTAAAAATGAATGTCTTGAATGCAAAGCTCAGAATCAGACGGAAACTGAAGTAAAACAGTCAACAAAATCAGTCGTTGAGAAAAAGACTAAAAGAAAGAGTCGGTTGAGGTCTAATTGGGGCGAAAGCGTTGGAATATTTGATGAAAATGGAGATATCAAAAGAGTTGTTCTCTTGAAAGAAGTGAAAAATCACATAAAAATGAGTCTTAAAACAAGATCAAAGTTCAATTTCTATTTGGCTTTAGTAGATAGTGATTGTCCGCGAATTCTCTATAGAGATGAAAATTGTAATTATTTAAAAATCGAAAATTTTCAAGTTTTTCAATAAATGATATCTTTAACAGATGGGAGTCAATGGCGTATGAGATATAATATCTTTGTTGAAGGAGTTTTTGTCAATCAAGATATTGATTCACTCCTTCATATCGGAGAAATTCATCTCTATTTCGGCATTTCTAAGGCATTTGTTCAGCCCTATTACGAAAACTGCACTTTCTATGGAAACTATCTGCCCATCAAACAAGTCATCAACTGGTCATCGATTAAAGAAATGAGTGATACTCTCAAAGTGTTGCTCACATCTAACGATTTGCTTCTATTGAAGTTTCCGATCGCTGATAACGTATTCAAAAATTGTGACTCACTTTATGATCGATTTGTTAAACGCCAACAAAAAATGTTGATCGAAGCAATTGTTGTGTTCCAGAATTATTGGATTCCTTACGGAAAGATTTTCCAAATTCACTCAAACAAACGATATGATTATGGTTTTAGACCTAATAATATGTTCGTTACTAATGATAGATTTTACGGAAGTGTTGGAAAATCTGGAAAACAAAAGACTCAAACGCGAAACAATGAATTTCTAGTTCTTGACTCAAATGATTTGAGGAATGAAATTAATCGCAGAAACAAAACAAACATCAAATCTGGAAATGTATACAGAAATCGAGACTTTGAAAGATCAGAAAAGCGTCGTTCCGAAGGAAATTCTAAAATTGGCTCAAATTATCCAATCAGTCGATTTGGTTGTGAGATTTGGCCCTAAGATTCATGACACGAGTCGACCAAAGATTATAGACTTTAGATCAAACCTTAACCGATACATATATTCATTTATTTATAGTTTATATTTATTAATGTTTTTTTAGTTTTAATTTGATTTAAATTAAATTTCTGTAACACAAAGCGTGTGTTCATTAATTTACAATTGGAATCTATTTTGCGAAAAGAATATATTGTGACCATATTTTTTGCTTTTATGAGTTACAAAAAGTCTTAAAAATTAAACATAAACGTCGCAAAACTAATTTAAATTAATTATCGCAACAAATAAATATTATTTTTTGAAAGAGATTAAAAATTGAATTTTTATTCATATTTTTCATTAAAATGACTTAAAATGATTTGTATTCTTCAGATTGTGGCACATTCATAGTTATCGATGAAATTATGGATGCATTGAATCATTACATAAATACAAATGGATTGTGAGACTAGTAATCACATTATATTCAATTTAAACTTTACTACAATCAGAGCAAATGATTTGAATCACAATAATTATAATAATAATAATAATAATTACATAATAATGAAAAAGAAAATCAGATATTTTCAATTCAAATTTTGAAGACGACTAATCAAATGAAATATCATTTTATGAAACTTCGTTTTCTTATAGTTTAAGAAATTAAGAGAAAACAAATTATGATTTAAATGTTATAATGAGATGAATTGAATTTATAATACAAAAGGCACAGAGAAAGCTTCGCCGATATCTTCATTCTTTAATTGACTCTCTCTTACACTTGAAATGTTTGAATGCTATTTAAGTTTAAAGCGAGAGAATGGTTGGCGACGAAGTCATGCTCTCAGAACCAGAATCACATGTGACATTGACATCGTTTTCATTGGCGGCTGACTTATGACAATTAGTTTGGCATTTAAGCATTTGTTCCAATTCGACCAATTGTCCCATAAAATTGAGATTTGGAGAAATAATTGGACGCTTACTTTTGACCAGTTTATACGCGTCCACGAGTGTCATCAGTGAGTGACGCATCAAATATGCTATTGTTATAGTTGCGGATCGAGATATTCCTGCTTGACAGTGAACTAATACATTGCAACCCTTCTGTCGGCCCTCATCTGTAACAATAATAGAACAAAATTAATTAATTATTTTTGATGAATGATTCAAATATTTTTTCCAAATGCAATTTCTTCAAAGAATGATATCATTAAGTTTTATAACTCAAATACGGGTTCACTAATCACTATAATTTTGAATAGAGAGCAGAGCGTTTGAAGTGTGTGTCAAAATCATTTTCTAGTGGATGCGTAACTTTTTAAGTTGAAACCAGAGCTTTATTGTTATTACACAGATTTATTTTAGTGTCATATAAATAGTAAAGAGTATTAAGAATTTCCACATTCATAAAACTCGCAGTATTTTTCATTTTGTGCACATAATCTTTTAGTGATTTTATTGCTCTAACAACTGTTCAGGAATGCACTACTTTTCCCGGAGTTCATTGAGTAACAGAAAAAAGTTACTACGAGACTAGTGAATAGTATTAGTTGTGATGCAGAAAAAAATGAAATCAATTCCTTTGGTTTAGTGCTATATTGACAGGAAACTAAAAGCTTACTCATTTTGTAATCATAAGCAGCTGTCACCAAACTCGTAGAGAGAAACACAAGTTGAGCCTCCAAATTGAATGAGAGTAAGCAAAAGGAAAAGCCCTATCATATATTCCAAACTATACTTTTGCTTATATACCAAATGAGATTTTGATCAACACAATTGCTATACACATCAATCAGTGCCCTTTACAGTACTAGTTAAACGAACAAGTGCGAGGTTTATAAATGCACGCAATAAATACAATCAATAGAATCAACTTAAACGAGAGGGAAGACATACCAGAACACAAATTGAAATGACACAAAGGAATAGTTTAAGTCATCAAAATATTTGGCAAATTTACAAAACTCTTGCAAATTTAAGTTGATTTTAGATTTACATAAAAAAGATTAGACCAAATATAACTGTGAATCTATTTATGAACTTGTTCTTTGATGTATTGATCTAATCATTTGATATCAATTTTAAACTTAACTATATTAGGATAACATTTTCCTTAATTTTTCTACAAAAAAGAGCGTTAAAAAAATTTAAGTTAATCTTAACATAAAATTCAGTTTAATCGATAGTAGTTTTTAAGTGAATTAAATGATTATTAGTCATAAAAAATATACTTTTGCCAAACTAAGCTTAATATATGCAGACTATTTGTGATGAATAACTTTAATTAATTTGATGTGAAGTATAAATAATTTATATATAGGTATATAAATTATAAGCAAATAAAATATGTATATCGTATGTGTTTAACTAATATATTTGGTCGCAAAATAAGCTTTTATATTGGTTTTAGCATCAGGTATGACTCATTCCAGGTGCTATTACATTCATAATACAGGAGACTTTCAATAAAAGAGAGACTCAATATGTTAGGGAAGACAGGAATGAGAGGGAAGTCAAGCGAACGGTAAAGTGAAGTGATATGACTTTGCATTACGGCTAAAAAGAGATCGCATTTTGACAAAAATGAAAATAAAAATGAATGATAGGCAACAAAACCACCACAACTTCCTCTTAGACTTATGGGCAAAGTTTAACTTTAAAATAGGTTTCACTATTGAAACTATCACTCCCTATATTCCCGGTTGTAATTGTGAGAAATGTATTTTTATCGTATATGCAAACTTCCTCTCTTTCTGCAAAACAATTTCCCTTCAAGAGTGTGTAACGGATTTCATTAATACTATTATATATATCATGGATTCTTCAAGTCTTTCATTTATATAATATATTTTTGGTAATTATTTATATAAATTTGAATAAAAAACTCTCTTTTCATGTGATTTGCTTATCTATGAATAATATGACGAAATTAGAGAAAGATTTGATATAACGCTTTATATATAGTGAAGACTAATCTGTGTTTCGACTGCTAATGAATTAATGCTATTGTTTGTTTAAATTAGGGCGTATTTAGTTGTTGTCCTCATCTAATAGATCAACAAAATGATGGATATTTTAGTTGAATGTCAAGAATGATAAAACTTTTGGAAATGGGTCAAAAACTTACAGCACTTGTTACAGAATTAGTTACAGAATAAGTTTATAAATAAAAATCATATTTCTAGAGATGACTCACAAACTCAAGTTCAAAGAGCTCTTTGGATATTATGAAAGAGACACTTCTCTAATGATATAATAGATTATGACATCTCCGCTAAAAAGGGATTCTAGAAATAACTACACACCAAATAAGGGCCTCAACTAATAATAATTCATTTATTATTAGACAGAGAAGAAAATATTTACATTTTTTTTTCGTATATATTACTCATCAACAAAAATATAAAAAAAAGTAAAGAAAAGTTTGCATTCTTGGAGCTAAATGTTTCACGATTTAGAGTCAAGAGGTCTATGAAGTGAAAAAATGCTTTTTTTAAACTTTATGAAAGCTGAAAATAAACAATTGAAGGTTAATTGTGAATCAGATCATACATAATATTACATAATTTGAAGGTTAGGACAATAAAGTAAAAGCAACTCAAATAAGTTTATAACTCATAAATTATTTCTTTATATCGTCTGAAATACGCAACGATTAGTGTTAAAAGGTTTGCCACTCAATGCCTACTCAGAAACATAAAAAAAAAGTGATGCATCCTTTTATCTAAATATTGCAATCGTTTTTCAGATAATCACTAAAAGGATTTCAAAACAATACTTCAATTCTCGAAATAAGAATTAATGATAATCTGTGCGTATATTTCAATGGAAAAAATTTTTAGCTCTAATTGTGTTTAAATTTTGTTGTAACCTATAATCGATTAACTGGCAGTAGAGCTGCACTTAAATTACTAGTCAAATAGCATTAAAAGAGGAAAATATGAAGACCTAAACCGCATCGCATTCTCTCTGTAGTAATAGAAGCGGACATTCGCGTAACGCAATAACTATTACAATAACTATTATAATATGTATGACTGGGCGGAGATTTAATTGTGTAGTGAATGACGCATTGCTTCTCAAACTAATTTCAATTGTCGACCAATTGATTATTCATCCCATCCTCCGATTGATTTACACTGAATTCAGGTTCTGGTCTAGAATCAGATAATAATACTATGAACACAAAGCGGTTGACGGACGTATTCCCAACTCAATGATAATCGCACCCATGCTCTCAATAGTCTCTCAGTAGTGTTTCGTACGGTTCGGTTCTAGGGTTTGGGGTGAAGGGTGTCTACTATTAAAATTGCGCCATCACTACACGTGTCACTATCGCCGATCATTGTATCGTCCGTTGTAGACATAGGCAGCTGTACAGTAGTGCTAATGCAAGGCATAGTTACCTGACCAGCGCTTATTCACTTATTCATAGCTCGATCCCATTCCCGCTCTGATTACTCATACATTTCATTGTGACCGCACTCTTGCCATTCAAATACAATATTAACAGATTTTCGGTAATATTAACAATAGAATAGTGAGAACACCGATACGGACACGTCATTATTAGCCTAAATCTAGATATGTAAATATCACTGACATCACTAGTGCTTCATTTTTTTCTCCTAAATAAATAGTGCTTTAGAGACTAACAACTGAGAGAAATAATGAAACTATCTTTAGATGCATTCAAGTACTTACGTAATTGTATTTCTATACTTCAAGTGAAGACTAAATGTGTTAAAATTGTGAAGGAATTAAATGCAATTTCCTTATTTTCCTTCATATAATTCGAGATTTTTTTCCTTTAAAACTATGTAAGATTGAAAATAAGGACAAGTTTTCAATAAGAGTAGACTTGAGTGATATGCGATAAATGAGATCAAGAACACAAATATAAGTGATACAGCATTTACTCTGTTTAGAGCCATAACATTCTCAATAAACATAAGAATTGATATTAAGCATCAGATAAACTAACAAAAAAAAAATTGTTTATGTAAAACAATATTTGAATTTGAGTTCAAAAGGATCGAAATGAGTGTATTATATGCCAAGGAAAAGGTTAGAGTGGTATTGATCTTAATGATATCATTCAAAAGTGAGATCATTTGATTTGAATGATAAAAAGCTTACCTATGAATTGAAAGGCTTCTTCAAAATATTGCTTTAAATTTTGATGATAGCTATCAGCGGCCGGCAGTCGCTTATATCTAATACCAGTCTTTTCGCAAGAATCTGGTAATTGTGAGGTTACGTTTAGTACGTATGTTATGTCTAATTCTTCTAATCGTTTGAGATCAGCGTCATGTTCACTGCCAAGAAATAGGAACGGAAGGATTGGAGTCGCGGACAATTGAGAATTACTAATGCTATTCTCTTGAGTCCCATTATTGGAGTCATCCATCCATTCGCTTGTGGGACTTGACAATGACTTATTGAAGGGTTGGTCGTCAAACTTTTTCATATCGCGGCCAACTTTTATTATCAAAAGTTTTTCGCAGACAACCATTTTCTAAATAGTTTGAAAAATAAACAAAATTTAATGAATATTAAAAACAGAAAATTATTCAAATTTTCATTAGAATAATATTAAATTAAAGAATAAAAAAATTTGAAAACTCACTCTTTTTGATCTTTTGACTGAACTCTTTTGGGTCGTAGACCACAGTTTGTCGATCTCTGATTTGTTGGTCATTAATTTGGAGTTGGAGTCATCAACTTCAACATCAACCATAGCTCTCATAGTTAGAGCTTTTACACACAATTTAGAAGATTTAGTACGAAATTCGCTCCAAATTTCTGTCAAAATAAAGTGAATCAATCCATTAGTTCATAATTAGTTTCAATTTATTTTTCTTCATATATTCTTATAGTTATAAAAGATTGACATTTCTATAATCAAAACGTCTATATTTGAAAAATCTATTATAAATCTGATAAAAATTTTCAATTCATGCTTTGAAAAAATCTTTTTATAAATTATTATTTTATACAAATTATCGAATTTGAATTGTTTGGGAAGAGCTGAAGGAACATCTTTTCAAAAGTAAAAGTGAATTGTGTTCATCGATTTGAGTAAAAATCTTATCGAACAAAAATCCCATTAACTCGTCATTAGTTTATCGAAAACTTACACTTCACTTGAACTAAATTAAGATATGATATCAGTTATAAAGTTATATAATGTGAAAATATGTTGGAATAACTCTATAATAAATGATCGTCTCTTTGTAGTGAACGGGCATTAGTGAAATGCCAATACTATTCTGAGTTTATCAGTTCCCCGACTCATAACTCGAATACAAAGAGCATATCTTCATCCCATTTATCACTCGAATGCATGAATATTTACTAAAGGATGACTAAAAAAATAGGAAACATAAACTACATTACAGATTACAGTTTACTGACGTTAAAAGTGACACTTTTCAACAATTATAAAAAAAAACAGTAAATAAATTAAAAACTTATGCACTTTTATTATTAGAGTCGAAATTGTTTTCCTCAACTAATTTATTTTTAGCAATTTTAAACTCAAAAGTTTGAAACAGAGTAATAAAAAGTGTAATAACTCAAAGCTATAATTGGAAACACATTTTGGTAGAGCTACCAGTTTTATATATTACTAAAACTAATGCATAATATAATAGATAACACGATTCTCCGTTTAGATGCAAAATATGATGATTCCAGCGAATCCCCTGCTCTTCAATTTAATTTTTTCGCTGATTCTTCTCATAAGTTGTAATATTGAAGCTATAGTACAATAATAGTCCCTAAAGACTTATCTATCACTTTGGGTCCCGCGATCATTAGTTCGATCGAAACAGTGGTGGGTGTGATATTTGACTCAATGAAAGCATACTTTTTTTAAAAGCAAAGCAGAAGAGTATTGGGGAAAAAGTTACCTAAGTTTCTATAATAGGAGAAAAGGAGAGCGAATATCATTACTTATGTAACACATCGACTCAATAAAAAATGGTTCTTTAATTAGCACTTCCATCAAATTACTCGCAGTTCTTTCAACTTTTTTGTGTCCCTCTCAAAGTTAGGTTACAATTTTCAGCCATGCGAGCGATAGTAATGAGAGACAGCCCTCTAATGATTCATTCATATATCGCAATCATTGGATTATTAAGAGTTTGACAATGAAAAGTGAGTAATAGGTATTTTTGTATACGTAAGAAAACCGGTTCAAAGAAAACCAAATTTTTAAGCTTTAAAAAGTGTTACAGTAGTTAAGCGTCAACTTTGGTAAACATGTGATTAATATCACGTGTACTCATGTCTTAGCGTTTAGATAAACAAAAGATTTTCTAACTTTTTGAGCTTTTAATCTTTCAAAACAATCCAAATTTATTAATTTGATTAAAATTGATAGAAAAAACTGTTTCATCAATGACTTGAAATAATGATCTCTTGTTGAAAGTCTTTGAAAGAGTAGAGCAGTGACTCACGAGCACTGACTCGTTAGTATCGCATCACTTGTAACTCAGAGAAAGTCAAATGATTTAGAATTTGAATAAATAAATAAAAGTTAAATAATTTTGCATTCAATATAATGTAATAATAAATACAAAATAAATGCTCTACTGATTGTAATAACTCTTAACTAATAATTGCGTTGTGAATGACTCAAACGTTTTTTCCAACACTTCTCAAAGTTGTTGAAAAGGTCTCATAAGTTATAAGTTTGGAATAAAGTAATCAAACAAGTTGTTGATAATCCTGAAAACGATTAGATTATCACCATTTTTATCAATATTAATAAGAGTGATATCTATTTAAATCCTGTTTTATCTATAATTTATGTACAAATACAAAGTGCGCTCAATACGAATAGAGATATGTTTTAACAAATCTAATAATAAAGTTTATAATGAGTCATAAATTCAATAAAAATAAGTCAATTCAAAACTTATTCACTCTTTCATATGATATAAATATTATTAATGTCTGAAAAGTTTGAAAAAACTTACCAAAAATTAGTACTAATATTATTAATGTTAATAATTTGAAAAGTTGTCCACTTATTAAATACTTTTCTTCGAGTTATTTAAAGTAATAATTAGTCCAAAAAATTAGTATTTCTTCTTTTCTTCGAAGCAGTGGTTATAATAAGTGTTTCTTTCAAAATAAGTTGAGATAGTTTTTGATCAAAATTGAACAGAAGTAAAGGTTTTTGTGTTAAGTTAAAGAGTGGGCACTTCGCCACTAAATTAGTCTATTTTTAAAACAATCTCTTAATTACTAAATTTAAACTTAAGAAGAGTTTAGTACAAGTTGTGTATCGTATCATTCAAAACATGTGCTAAACTTATAATAGAGTTCGTGAAGCAATCATAACATATGGCAAGTAATATACGAACAGATCTCTTAACACAGTCTCTCTCTCTTTCTCTTTCTCTCTCTTTGACTAATTCAAAACATTTGCCAAAAGCATTAGGTCTCCAATACAGCAACAGGTCTAGAGGGGAGTTATCCAGTTATTGAGCACATGCCCAATACTCTCAACATTAGTGATGACATCAGAATATTGTGAAACTACCACTACTTCTACTATAACTACCATTACATGAATGTAGAAGTCTTTCACAGCTATGACTCATTGCTTTACATAAACTTTTGCTTTTTTTTGTTTTGTTCCTAAACTTTCTATTAGTTATTGAATAGTTTTTCAGTTGTTTCACTTCAAAATGGTTTGTATTTCAGTTACAAATTGAGGTCATTTCTGGTTTTGTTATTATTATTATTATTATTATTATTATTACTCTTTTGATAAAATGATTCTTTCGCTAACTTTTATCATAAGTTTGTTTTGACAATAAGGAAAAGTTGTGCCGAAAAGACTTCATCATTGTTTATACTTTTAGTTCATTTTCTTTCTTAAAATTATGCAATATTTGATTTCTTTTTTTCTTCGAAACTTTTCAAGAATAATAAGCAACGAGTTATAATTTTTGTTTAAATAATTAAAATCAAATTTAATTAATTCCTTAAACTCTTAATAGAATTGATAGAAAATTGATTTCTCTCCAGAACTTTTGAGATGGAAAAAAGTGCAACCCTTTAATTTGTTTGAAGTAATGTTAGCAAAGTTGTAAATCATAGCTTTTTGTTCAATTTTTAGACTATAACCGCTTTAATACATAACTCTTTTTAATGCAAAACTATTTTCTCAAATTTTCTTAACTTTATTTAAGAGTTAAGTTATATTTAATTATGAAATCATTTAAAACTTTTATTAATAACTCTTTAGTGAAATACTGGAAAATATAATTCAAATATTTACCAAATTAGTCATCGCTTTGTTTTGATTTGTTTTCAAAAATCAATCTGATCTCCAATTATGAAAATTGAAACTTTGGAAACACTTTAAAAGTTTAATAATTAAAAGTAAAGTCCATTAATTACTACCAAACAGTTACTTAAGTTAAAAATATGAAAATGATTGCAAGAGTTGTGCGTCACTCAAAAAGTCAATAGAGAAGTCTTGGAAATACATTTTCTTCGTATAAATCACTTAAACAAATAAATAAATAAAAATTCATTATTCATACAATTAATACAGTTGTAAAACTCTTAGTGCATTTGTTGCCTATTTTTCTCTTTAAATATGATTTGTTATGCATTCAAAAGGAAATAAAGACCTGTACTTTACTTTTAAAAAAATGAGAGACCAGTTAAAAACTTGATTTCACTGCTTTTCAAAGTATACGTCACTGGAAAATACTTCAAGTTTTGGCTTTATTTTAAGATATTTTTCTTTTATTACAGCGAATAAATTCTCAATAAAAATAAAAATTATGAATTATCTCAACTAATAAGCAATAAAGTAGACATAAATTAATCTTTTTATTGGCGATAATTTGATTGCTATTATTTTCTCATAAGAATAAAGATTAGTCTCTAATCTAAAAAGGAGCAGGTATGAGTCGGATTTCTGTGTAATTTGTAAAAATAACGAGCATTTGGTAACACAAAATGCAATACCTTTACAAAGAGTACGAGAGTTCGTGTATCCCAAGGACTCAATTACAAGGACTAAAGCAATTATTCCAGATTTTACGACAAAACACAAGTTATTCACTTCAAACTTTGTGATTAAAAGTGAGCAAATTTTAATTAGCATTGTTATCGTTATTGAGATAGAAATTTGTTTACTTGATTGACTCATTATTTGCATATCAAACTTTATTTTTGTTCAAAGCCGACATTGAGCTCATATTCATATTTGTCTTATTCATTATTCATATAAAAATGAATCTCAAAAGACCTGTTTTTGGGCTAATGTTGACTCGAATTAGTATTTCCAATGAATCACTTTATGATAAAATAGTTTTAAAGTCAGTCATTGGATTAAGTGATTCGGCTCTGAATTTTAAAGCAGACTTAAAGTTTTAAAATTATAGTAAGTCAATGAACAAAGAAAATGACATGAATCTTAATTTACAAAATTTGATTTGTTTCTATGATATTCGTTTTCGACATAAACTTAATTTTGACGATTGAATTACAAATTAGTATTTCTCGAAAAATTAAATTAAATAAAGAAATTTGCAGAAAAAATGAAAATTAATATTTCAACGAAAATAATCTCTTATTTTCAGATTTAAATTCTTATTTGAGAGGTTGATTCGAGTCATATCACGCGAATGTATTTGAAATTTGAATTCCAAGCAATAAATTAAATAAAATTAAAATTATTTAATAACTCAACTTTCTTCTGCCATTCATTTTATTTATTCCCTGACGAAGATTTTGGAAAAGGTTGAAAGCCCTCGGATTAGTTAATAATTGTATAAATAATATTTTCACTAGTCTTAAGAGTTTTAAAACTTATTAAATCTTAAATAAATTAAATTTTCGAAAAATAATGAGGATCTTAAATTCAAACTCTGGTCCCCATCGTTGCTTTGCGCCTCAACCATTGGATTTTAAATAGAATGCATTTGATTTAATAAAAATGCATTAAATTATGCGATTGTCAATAATGAATAGAGTCATTAAGTTAATAATGAGTTAATAATAAGAACTAATCAGTTTTGTTTTCATTTAGTCGATAATTTTTTAATATCATTCAATATGAATCGATTGAAATTCGTTTATTATTTCAAATGCAAAAATATAAGTTCAATTTAGTATTTTTTAGATTATTAGTTCAAATGACTTCAGCTGAAGAAAATCTTGATCAATGAATATTTAAAAAATTCTTGAAAAAATAAGTGCAAAAACAAATGTTTATTTTATTCTCAATGTAATGAAACGTTGGAACTCTTATTAATACTGATAGATGTTTCGGTTAAATTACTTTTCTCTATCTTTAATGAAATACAATTAAGATAATTATATTTAATTTGAAATAATACTTGAATAGTGTGTGTGGTCGAGTGTTAGTATAGCAAAGACTAAAACTTAATTTTCAAGAGCTATAAATGAAGTTCATAAAAGATAAGATTAAAGATAAATATTGTAAATATTGTTAATAAATATCTTCATTTGTAAACTTTATACAAAAAGAACTTTGGATTTCAATTAATGTGCAAATAATATTTCACTAAACTATGAAATAAAACTTTGAAATTATGAATTATTGTTATTTTATTCGTCCCCAATTCTAAAATACAATATGCAGTACATCTACTATTGAGATAAATTGATAATATTCTTTTGTTTATGAAAATTATCTCATCATATTTTATAAATCTCTTATTCCTCTTTCAATTTTGATAATACACGTACTTGTCTTTGAAATGTCTGGAGTGTTCTCGAAATGAATAAAAAATAAGAATCTAATTGTTATCTTAATTCATGTCTATCGAAGAAATGTGAATATATTATTCATATTCTGTATATTTAATGTATTGAATGAAACTAATTTTCAATGGAAGGTATCAAAGCTCAGAGAAAAGTTTTTTAATTAATAATGTTTTCAAATTTATTCTGTTTTTTAAAAATCAAATATTGTGTTTGATTGAAATCATTGAAAATTGAATTTAAATTAGAATTTACAAAAAACAATATTAAGTAACCATATATTGAATGGAAAAAAACTTTACAAAGAATATTATGAAACGTTAATTAAATTATCTCAGCTATACTTATTGAGCAACTGTAGAGTTTATGTTTATTGCTGAATAGATACAATCAGTTCCTTATTGAAAGTATTAATACATATGAAAAGTGATGAGTTCAAGACTTATTTACTGTCACCACTTGAAAGATAGCTTCATGTATATGCAGTATAATCAATATTTCTGATAAAAAGTTTGAGTTAGTTATTGCAAACTTTTCAGATATCGCTTTCAGACCAGCCCTTAAATACAAACTTAATTATAAGACTAATACTTTTGTTAGAGGATTGCAATTGCTTATTGTTGTGAATGGCAAAAAAATAAATGTCGCAAATTATATTTAAATAACCTAAAGATCCCAATATTATACAATTACTTCTATGCATCACAAGAATGCATATTTTCGATTATTACGTATAATTTAAATTATAGCAAATATCAATTTAGTAATCATTTTTACCAAAAGTTAGTAGAGATAACTTAAATATTCTTATGTAAAAGAATAAACAACAAACAAATAGTAAAATTAATCTTAGGTCAAACACTTGACATATTTGAAAACATATTAATGAGTGCCTTAACGCACTTTATGCGTGAATTTGATGTCGACTCGATATTGTCGAGATCAATGAGCTTTTTGATTAAACTATTAATAAAACAAGTGATAATACAAAAAATAATAATAATAATTATAAAATTTATTGCTGTTTATAAAAATAAAACATAAGGTTTATATTTGTTCGCTCTACATTACAAATGATTTCGAAACATAACGCAAAAGATTTATAATATTTATTATATAGGAAATGGAATTTTGTGCCGCATTTTATATAACGATGTTGGCAAACAATTATTCTCTTGACAATCAAACACTAATTTAATCGTTTCAATAATAATATTTTTGAGAATAAATTAATATAATATGAATGGAAAGCAAGTATTCCTCGTGAAAATAAATTTTATTTCTATTTATGTCTACTATTGATTTCAAAGAAAATTCAGTTTCATTCAAAAGAACTCATTTATTCATTTGAATTTCTATTGAATGTGAAGATGTTTTCTATGAGCACTTTAGGATAAATGAGTAGGACTTTAGTTTCACTGCTTTACTAGTAAACAAATTTATGATTATTTGGCGAACACAACACAAACATTATATAATCAACAATACTATACAATATATCTTTGCTTTTATTATAGATTTGATGCGATCCAGTCACGAATGAAATTATTTGACCGCATTTTGTCACGAATTAACTAAATATTAACTTCAAGACAATAAAAAGTAATGTGTTCACTGAATAACAACATGCAAGAAAAGAGCCATATTTGTGACTAAACTCTATTATCTTATGACTGAAGACTATTAGATAATTGATAAAAGACTTAA
>JAQIWZ010000954.1:0-14526 GCA_034697245.1 Malaconothrus monodactylus
TGTGATTCAGCATTAATTCTTTTTGTCTGTGAATAGTTTGCGTTTAAATCTATTTTCTAACCTGCGAGTGAAGTGATTTGCATAACTTTTCATAAATAACTTCAACTTTATTTCTCAAAAAACAAAGCACTAAAACTACATCATTCTGTTGAAAGAGAAGACAATAACAGACTTAAACTTTGACACTTGAAATATACGTTATAATAATAAATCTGTACCGAATATTTTGTTCAGGAATTTTCGTATTTTGTATAGAATTTTCTTTGAAAAAGTGTAATCCATTTAAAGTTTTATCGATCTTTTGCACGTTTTATAATAATGATAAATATTTTACACTTTTTTTGCAAGACTAAAATATCTTACATTAATCTAATGGAATATTTTATTATCACTATTTATATAATGCGTAGAGAATATGTACCAAAACTATGCCCACACTTTTCAAAGGCTAATATTGTGGAATATTATGTGCATATATCTAAACGATTTGCCAAAAATGATTTACTTGAATAAATTCTAATATTTGTAATGAGCACTATTTTCATAAGAATTGAAGAATAAAATCTTCAATTTAGTTAATCGAGTGCTTTATTATGTTTACTACAAAAGTCAGCAATTCTATGAATATTTGTTAAGAATAAATTTTTTTTTAATGTTTCGTAAGTAAATTTAGGAACTTTTGTAATTCTTTACCTAAAAAAAGGATAATAAACTCATTCAAAATTTATAACTTCTGAATGTTAAAAATTTTTGAATAAATTTTCAATTTATAGGTTGACAATTGGTGGCAATCAATGAAAAAATTCGTAACTGAAGTATGAAACTATTTGATGGCAGAATAAATGGCAGAAAATCTTTTAAACTTATCTCGATTTTGATCATTTATTTTTGTCAACAAATGTATTATTCAACGACTACAACTAAAAGTAAGATCATTGCAAAAAATTCCGAATTCATGAGTTATTCAAAATCGATTTTTTTGAAATATTATTTTAAAAATCTGAATATTCCAATGACTTAAGAATTGGATAAAACGAATGCAAAAATTTCAAACATTTAGATATGATTTAACTTAAAATGCAATAAATGATGTCTTTGTTTTATTTTTAAAAACAAGAGCGAGAGAGAAGTTTGTATCGATTTAATAGTCAAACCTAAATTGATGATGTATTTAATATATGTGCATAAAAAAAAGATTTAGTGCAGTCAAGTTGTGCATTCACGTGTCTCCCTTTGACTGAATTACTCTTATATTTAAGATAAATTTTTTCAAAAACACTCATATTTGTTATTATTGAAACATAATTTAAATCATGACAATTCTTTAAATGTTGCTCAATATTTTTCAGTCTCAACAACGATTCCATATGGTATGCAATCGATGGATGCATTAGAGAACGAGCAAACAAGTAAGCAATAAATATAAACTTTTGCTGTGTATGCATACAAATGATGAATTGATAGCCAGAAAACATCCGTCATTTTAGCTCATTTTAATGTACTGACAAAGAAATATACAATCATTAAAGTGTGATCAATGATAGAAATTGGGATATTTGCTTGAGTTACCTGACACTATATATCAATAGGATATTTAAATAATCACCTCATCCTTACTTGTAAGCAGCTATTAATTATGAGTTTTTAAAAGAAAAGTTCAATTTTTCCTCAATTTCGTCAAAAATTTTTTTCCAGTATTTTTATCCATTTGAATTATCTTTGATATTATCTCTTCACATGTAAATAAATAGATTATTGTATTTTTTTGATAATTTATTTCGTGAAATCCATAGTTTATCCCGGATTACAAACTACTGTCGGCTCATCGGTAGGAATTCCTTGTAATATAACTCTCACGTCATCTTCAGATGCCGTAAAACTGATTTTATGGTATAAAGGATCAGATTTTAGTGGTTCACCCATTTATAGTATTGATGCTCGAAATACTCCCCTTAAAAGTGCTCAACATTTTATAAGTAATTCAATTGAATCGCGGGCCAAAGCAGACCTTTCTGTTCGACCCGCTCTTCTCAGAATTGATTCAATCATTGATTCAGACGACGGCCAGTATTGGTGTCGAGTTGACTTTCGCTGGACAAGAACTTCAATCAGTGTCGTCACACTTGCAGTTATAGGTATTTTAAATTCATTTGTTTTTATTAAAGTGTTTTTTGTTGAAATTTTGAAAAATTTTCTGAATCTAGTTTTTGTTTTTAAAGTTTTGTCGCATTCAAGCTTTAGAATTTAATTTGAATAAAAAAATTTTTTTGGATCATTTTCAAAACACTAAAATGCACTTTTCTTTTTTAAAGTTCCTCCAATTTCTCTATTGCTCAAAGATATGAATGGAATTGTAGTCAATAACACAATTACTGTTAACGAAAACGAAGATTTGAGGCTTATGTGTGAAGTCTATGGCGGTATGTTTTTCATGTTTTTATTTTTAATGATTTTATTTTTTGTTTTAAAGATTTAAAAATTTTTTCATCAAAATTAATTAATGCCAAACACAGACTTTTAAAATTTCAATAATTATAAAACTTTTTATACGCAACGTTAATTAAGAATATCTTTGATTTCATAGCTGTCTCATTAAAATAAGGTATTTTTAGACTCAACACAACTTTTGAATTTTTATTTAATTTGAAATTTTGTTCGAATAATAAAATATCTAAAGGTATATAATAAAAAAATTCAGTGCACACATTCTTATAGTAACATAGCTTTTATTTCGATGATTGCAAAGCACTTTGAATTCAAAATTTTATTCTCAACGTAGAGTTCATATTCAATTTTGAGAAGAATACTTGAGACAACTCTTCCCATAGGAATGAATTATTGTTATAAATGTAAAAGAATTTTAAAACTCATTCTTTTTATGCCAACGGTTTTCTCTGAAAACTTTAGTTCTAATATTATGAACTGAATATACTTTTAACTCATTTCTAATTAAACCCAGAGCTTAAACCTCTAATTCTTTGAGGTTAAAGAATTCTTAACATTTGAAAAGAGGACCCGTTTTTTATTCAAGAAAATTGTTCTAAAGTAAAAACAACTTTGGCTAAAAAATGACAGAAAAATTGTGTTTAGAATATAAAATATCACTCAATTATATTGATAGATATTTTGTAACTTTGAAAATGATTTATTGAAATTTTATGAAATTTTACAGTAATCGAAACGATTCTTTTTCGTTTCACAGGAAAGCCATTGCCTTCTGTTAAATGGTTTCTAAACTTAACAATGATTGATGACAACTATTCTGTCAAAACAAATCAAAATATAACTATTGTTGAAAATGAACTAATCCTTAAGAGATTGACTCGGAATCAATTGTTCAGTTCGTTAAAGTGTCTTTCATCTAATAGTAATTTGACTCAATCTCTTTCACAGACGATTACTATTGATATAAATTGTAAGTCTTTTGCATTACATCTATAATGAATGATTTATTTTTCAAATTTAACTTCAAATTTTTTAAATAAAAAGTGATGCCTTCGAGTGTTAAGATTTCACCACCTTTTGGAATATATTTATTGTCTGGCGTTAAAACCGAAGTCATTTGTAGGACATTTGGTTCGAAACCTGCAGGTCTGATACCTTTCATTCAAAAGAAATTAAACTTTAATACAAAACAAAACTTCAATTAAAATTTTTGTTTGTTTTTATATTGGCAGCGATTGTCTCGTGGTTTATAAATGATTACAATGTCACACATCTTAGGTCTGAATAATTCATTGAATTCAAAAAAATTTGTTCCTAAAATTGAATTATAGGAAAATTTTTACTCAATGAATCATATTTAATGTGAATTATGAATGAAATAAATATCTTTCATCAATCATTTCAAATCTATTTATTTATCTTCTATTAATTTCCCAATCAATTCAATGACTTTAAATTTATTGAGTTAGAGTTCAGATTTTGAGTTTCCAAAAAGTAATTAAAATTTTATTTAAATTTATTTTGAAAATGACTAATTTTTTGTTATGTAAACTTCATCATGAATTGCAAACTCGTTATTTTATGTCATTTATTGATTTTTGAAAAAGAAAACATTTGTATAAATTTATGATTTAATTTAATTTAGTGAGACTATAAATGAGAAAAATTTTACGCAAAGTGTCCTCGAATTTACTCCTCACTGGTCTCATAATAGTCAACAACTCATTTGTCGCGCAGAAAACCCAAGATTACCTAATCGTAAACCTGTCATTCAAGAGGCAATAGTTCTTGACATCAGATGTAAGTTGAGTGGAAGCGATTCATTTTCTTAAAATCAATTGAGTTCATATATTCTTATATTTGTTCAAATTTGCATAAGAACTAAATCGTTCGATATATTTGAATCATTCGTCTATTTTATGCGATAAACTTGATTTCATTCAATAGAGTAGTCGTTGAGTATTACTGTGTTTTTTGAATAAGAGATAGTCATTTATTTATTTGAAACGCAAACAATAAATTGAAAAGTTCATAAATATTCTGTTTATAGATTGAATTGTTCCAAAACTTTTAAACAGATTTTTTTCTCTGATTAAATCCTTACTGAATTCAAACTTAATTTGTTCGCTGATTAATACAGATATTCCGTTAATGAGTTTGACATTTGGAAATAGTAACAAAACTGCATTTCGATTTAGCGAAGGATCTGAAATAGTGCTTAATTGTTCGATTAGAGCCAACCCAAATGTTTCTGTTGTTCGTTGGACTCATAATTCGCAGGAAATATGGCATCAAACAAATGGTATGTTATCTCATCTACAGTTTGTGTCGACAATGACCACAATTGGGAGCAAATTTCAATGAATTTTCGATAAGTTAGAAACCCATCTTTTAGGAAAAAATAGTTTTATGTAATAAACGGTAGTTTTAGTACTCCTGTAAAAGTACTGAATCTAATGATTTTTGACATGAAGGCTAATATTATTAATAAGATTACCGAAAATATGATGCACTACATTATTATTCTAATACAAATATTGCGTTCAATTGTCTTGAAGGCATCATTACATCAAACACTACTATGATTATAAAGTCAGCCAATCGTCAACACGAAGGAAGATATCAATGCGTGGCCTTTAATGCAGAGGGAAGAGGAGTCAGTAATGATGTTCGCATTACAATCGATTGTATGTATTCTTCATGAGTCACTTAACTTTCACTATTAGGATAACTTCTACAATACACTATTCGGAATGTGATAAAATTATTTATTTGTTTATCCTATGATAGCATCAAATTATAGCTGAGCACTAATTTTTGAACATAGATTTCAAATTACAAATTAATAAATTGCGCACATATTAAAGTAATGAAAGTATTTTGACTTTTAATTTGAGAAAATTTATAACTCGGAAACTTTTCAATTAAAAATTAAATTAAATTCTTGTAAAAATTCTGTCTAGAAATATAAAGTTAGAATTTTGTCAAAATTGTCGAATGAATGTGTTTCGTTTGTGTAAAAAAAATTCAAACTGAACTTATTATTCAAAACTTGTTCACCTTTTTTAGATCCGACAACTTAATTGCCTATTTATCATATTTTGTATAAATTTATTTTCAACAAATTATTACTTTCTCAAACTGTAAACCAAATCTAAGACTCTTTATTTTAATTGCAATAATAAAACTTGTGCAAAAATTACTTGTGAATTCAGGAGAGAAATGAGATTTTCTAATTAAAAGTTGTCTTTTCTGGCTATAGATTATATGGTAGCGAATGATTTACAAACGATAGTCCAGCGTTGTCATAGATTTTAGAATTTTTCTAAACTTTTTAACTAATTAGAAAATTTTTAGAATACGTTAATTTCGGGGTTTAAAGCTAATAAAATTGTTCCAAAACACAATTATTGAGCAGAATATTTGTTTAAAGCTTATAATTTTATTCATCAATGTTTGAATGATTGAGTTCGTATAAAATATCCTAATAATCAGTTTGAGAGTAAATTTCATTATCAATACTTAAACACAAGTATAACACATATAATTAATTATATTTTGAAAATTTTTGACGATATAATTGAAAGATATATTCAAATAACTTGTTTAGATTCACCCATTTGTGTGACAGAAGTGCAAAGTTATTCAGTGAGAATCGGCGATACATTGAATCTAACGTGTGAGTTAGACGCGCAACCGGATAATTTAACCTTCTTCTGGACCGTAAATAATATAGTGAACAGTGATATGAAAATCAATTATTTTTGGCTCAAAAGTTGGGCATCTTATCAACCGTTAACTGTATCCGACTTCGGTGTAGTTCGCTGTTGGGCACGAAATGATGCAGGATTCCAATCAATTCCGTGTGTGTTTAATGTGTCAATGAGTGATGCAGTTCTTCCTAACAAAGTCAACAATTGTTCCATAAATACAACTATTTCTTCAATAAGTATCGAATGCAATGCAGGTATAGAATCGATAAATCATTAATACATATTGAGAACATACAGAATATATGAGAATTCTGTCCGAACAAACATTAATCCAAGTTTTATATTAGATTTGAAGCTAACATTTATCACAAATAATGACTGTTGACATGTTTAAAAATGTATAAATGCAACAAAAAGCCCTTTAATTAGCTTAAATTGAATTAATTTCAAAAATCAATTTATGATCTAAGCCTATCATTAAACAAGAGTTCATTTCTCTTGATATTAATTCAAATTACATAAAACTTTCAAATTATCAATAATTGCATTTTGAAAAGTTATTATAATAGTTATGAATATTTTAAGTGGAAATATTTCGAAAACATTTTCATAATTATAATCATTATAATTAAATTAATATAAAAACAATAAAACATGTCAATGAATCTGGTTTTCTAAAGAATAGGCTTTAATCATAAGAGATATATTTTGTTTCATAATTTGCAATATTTTTAATCTACTTTTTTTCTCAATCTTTGAAATTAAGGTTACGAAGGAAGAACTTCTCAATCATATCATCTCGAAGTATATGATTCCCGACGTAAAGTATTGTTACGTAACATGACATCAACACTCAGTCCATCATTTATAGCACACAATTTGACATCTGGTGCCACATATGTGCTTATAGTCACAGCTTCTAATTCGAAGGGTCGCAGTTCTGATCTGACATTAATCGCCAAAACTCTTTCAACTAAAATATCAATAGAAGTTCCTCTTTCGGACTCCGAAGTTCCAGTCATTTTGATATTGATCTCAATTTGTGCCTCACTTATCATCTTAATTATCGTTGTTTTTATTACTTCGAAAGTTAAAAGTTTCAAAACAAATTCAATCAATAAAATTAGTGCTTATAAATTGAACGAACCTCAAAGTCTTAAACAATTAGAAGACGATTCTGTGCAGAATCCAGATGTCATACCAGACAATCCAAAGCATGTGGACCATTACAACACTAATAGGCTTGTAATTTGTAACGGAAATGCTTTGCCTATAAGGGAAAGACCTAATTATTCAAATAAAAATATTTTATGCAATTCAAGTGCTCAAATCAAAAGAGAATATCAAAATCACGTCAAATTTTTAACGCCTGACGAAACGGATAAAATTTTTAGCGAAGAAAGTCCTAAAAATGATAATTTCTTAGCCATAGAATGTCAAGAATTAGTTGTCGTAAGTTTTAAGCAATTATTAAATGAGTATTGAATGCATTTACAAAATTTGTCTTTTTCTCAATCATTTATAGGCAACTATTGAAAATCATCCTTTGACTCAAAAATACTTGTCTTCGTATTCGACTCCTGTTTGAATACTTGGTTGAAATGACAGAAATGTTCTTCCTTTTAAACTTTGTCAATTCAATAACTTTTTTGATTAAAAATAAAAATTTGTTATAAATGATGTAAAATATTTTTTCAGCCAAAAATATAATTGCTTTGAAAACTTTTTCTGAGTTTTGTTGATTAAAAAACTTTCAATTCAACGCTTTTCACGAATTTATTTTTAGTTTAATATTTTCTGTAAATATTCAATTTCTATGCATCACTCAATTCATACAATTTAAAAAAAAAGATTTTAAGGAAATCAGGATATATGGGTTTATCTCAAATAAATCAGGTATTAGACAATAAAACATTTAAAAGTTTGCATTAATTAAGACAACTTCAAAGTCGAAAAATTTTTTCTTTAGTAATCAAATATTTGATAAATGACTTATTGAATAAGAAAACATTTTTAAGAAGTTATTTCAAGAAATGATTTCATTTAGTTCTCTGATTGCTTTTAAATGTTAGAAAAAACTTCGATTTCTAAGCAATGACTTTTAAAAATTTATGACAGTTTCTTAAAATAAATTTTTATTTAAAAAAAATCTATACTGCAAGCCTGTGATGGTGTATACGTTTTAAAAAATCAAAAATATATTAATTTTAAAAGTGAAATTGACTTTCGAATATAATAGCTTTGACTAAATCTATTCATTACATTAGAGTAAAAATAAAAATTAATAAAAAGTTTATCATATAATTAGTGCCATCTTTTGTTTCAGATTTTAGCTAAAAGTTTACAAAATTGTCTTCTTTTGTTTTGCGAGAGAGGTTAATAAGTCCGACCCTTAATGGTCGCGGCCCGAGACCTACTAATGTTCTTGGCTTCAGTTCGTGACCCCTTTCAGGGTCTACCAGGTGTGACACTCCCGCACCAAACTTGCAAAGTGCTAATGAAGACTCGCCCTCAAGAGAATTTAAGTAAATTCTTACTCGAGTTTTTCTATTTATAACTCAGAATAGAAACAATTCTTTCATTACAGTGTGTATATTAAACGCAGAAAATAGATTCAATTTTATACAAAATTAGACAATTTTTAAATTATTTTACAACTAATAATGATAAACATTTATGCCATCAAATTTCAATATTTTGTTCAAATTTGTTAATATTTAATCAAATTTATCTTAATTTTACAATTTTTAATCAAATTAATAACTAATTCGGCATTTGTTTTTTAGACTAATAAAGGGAGTCATGAGATCCACAAAAGTCTATATTCTAGGAATTAAAACTTTTGTAACTGAGTTAAATTGTATTTAAAGACTCAAAAACTTAATTTTAAGTACATATCGAGTAATTATTTTCATTATACAAATAATGAATGCATAGAATTATGAATTATTTACAAGAAAAAAATATGATATAATATACAAAATATCACAAAATACTAAACTTTTTCAATAAGTTTAAGGTTTTTTTCAAGTTTTAATTATAGAGTTAAATAAAATAATTATAATCTTATTTAAAAAAAATGCTATAATTAGCCATAGATGTGATCAATCATTTCTTCCAATTTGTTTTGTTCGTGAGATAAAAGAAGTGCATCAACACAACGACCAAATACTTCATTTCGAAAACAGTCCTGCCTTTGAAGCAAAAAGTCATAAATTATAAATTTATTTAATTTAAGAAATCCTGTCTTTCAGTTTGAATATTGATTTGACAGTTAATCCCATTCTAAAAAATGAATGAAAAAAAATCAAAAATATTCGCAAACCTGCAGTTTGTAAATAAGTCCTGTTCTCGATATAATTGATAGCATTCTTCGCAAACCCGATCCAAACGCGCAAATTTAGATTTGTCGTTAACTCCAAGACATCCTAAACCAGCAAAACTTCTCTTAGAAAGAACTCGGGCTTCAATGTATGGAACAGATAATGATATAATTAATGCCAAAATTGATATCTGTGTTGAAAAAAACTTGTGCCTAAAATTTGACAAAAAATAAAATAAAATAAAGATATTTTTATTTATCAATGCGTTTGTTATTCATATTTGTTAAGAAACGATTATCTTTAAAATTCTTGAGGAATTAAGTGAAAGAATAAGTTAAAGTTTTTTTTCACTGAAAAACATTTAGAGAGAATTTTTAAAGATTTAAATTATAGTTTTAAGGGAAATTAAGACTTGATTAAAATTAAAGCTTGAAATTAGTGTTAGAGAAAGGTATTAGCTTTAGATCGAGAGGTCTTTCAAGTCAGTGGCGCATAATTACATAGGAATGCATTGAGAAAAGAAAAAAGAGGCAAAACCTGCGACCGATTTAGAAGACCCTATAATTATGGACCATTCTATGAATCACTCTATCCGGTGGCGTGATTTCAATTATGTTTGCAATCGTACTATTGTTAAAATAATATTTTTAAACTAAAACGATCGCTAATTTTGCAATTGATTTATTAATGGAATAAAACCCTTTCAGTTTTATATAAATTAAATTAACTTTATTGTAAACAGAGAGGAATAATTAAAAAAAATTAAGGAAAATTCTCGCTCTCAACCACAGAAATTATTCAAAAATTGAATGTTCATTAACTTTGCTAAACTTTATTTTCTCTCAAATTTTTTAAAGAAGTTTAAAGTTATATCAAAAATAAAAGGAGTTTAAAATACCGGTAAAACTCTCATATTATTGAATAAATTAACTTAAATCTAAAAACTCTAAATATTTTATTACTAAATAATTAAAGATTAAAATAAGAATAGAGAAAATACTCACTTCATCACAAGTATAGCACGAGATAATCAAAATGAGTGTAGAATTTAGTAGGTTTTCAAAAAAAGTTGCGCAAAAACTGAAATAAACTTTTTTGAAACCAAACTTCAAACTTTTACTTAATAAATAGTTATCTGGATTTCTCTGGAAAAATTTTTACCTTAAAAAAAGTTTTACATTTAATTCACTTGAGGTGACGTTTAAATTCGAGGTGTGGCTTAGATTCACTGTCCGTTTGGAGATTTGTTTAGGTTTAGAAAAATATTTAAAAGTCAAAAGTGAATGAATGAATCAAACTATACAGTAGATGATGCGCACAAACAATCACAACTTGAGATCCTTTTGGATGAAAGCTTGAAGAAAAAATCACACCTTTTTAGCTCTCTACAAAAAAGGGGGTTTATTATAACTATCATTTTCTTGGATCTGGATAAGGAAAAACTTATTGGACGTCGTCAAAAGTTTTTATAAGAGAAGTTATAGACTTCAGAGACGCTTAATTTTATTTTCATTCCCTTACAATTTTAAAGCACTTTCTCTTTCATCTGAAAAAAATTTATTTAAAAATAATTCAAATTACCTGGGTTTTTCTGGCATGCAATTCTGTCTAAGGTGGAACAATTTTTTGACAATTTTGAATTACCTGAGGTATATTTGCATACATCTTAGACTTCAGCTATAATTGCCTTATTATTGCAGTTATTATTGCAATAGACTTTTTTGAAAATTGTGAAAAAATCCTTCCACCTTAGACAGAATTGCATGCCAGAAAAACCCAAGTAAATGGGTAACTATTTTCTGCTTTAATTGATCTTTATTGCAAAATATTGATTCTAAACAAAAAGCTTTCAACATTTTTTTTAAAATAAAAAAATTAAAGTTCTTTAAATAATTCTATTTAAATAACTTTAAGTTCAATTAAATTTTCATTACATTATTTTCATTATAAAAATTGTTTAATTTTGTCTGACTTTTAGTTTTCCAAACTATAAATCTGACGAGAAGAAAACAAATTAGGCTTATAATTATAGTAGTAGTGCAATAATAGAGCACAACAATGGGATGTTCGTCAATAAGTGGTCCTTCGACAAACTGTGTGGCCATTGATATGAGGCCTAACGCCGAGACATAGATTGTTCCGACTCTATCTGTTATTTCGAAATAATGCTCGATATGAGAGAATGTGGCCGACCAGAAGGTCGCGATTCCGATACCTAATATCAGAAATGAATAAAAAATTTTATTTTATCCTGAACTAAAAATTAATTTTTATAACTCACCGAATAAAATATTTCCGATCCAAATAACTATCTTGCTTGCGTACGAAAAATATAATAAAGCACAAGAACATAATATAATGGCGTAATGATAAGAAAGCATGTATTTTGGTTTAACTTTAATCGCTATGAATATACTGACAGCACGAGTTAGTGTATAAGAAGCCGTCATCGCTGATAACAATATGGCTGATTGTGAGCCTAATGAATAAAATCTTTATTAATTAAAAACTTCTGAAATAATTTTTTTCCTAAATATCTTATGCCTGATATATTAGATGAGTATCGGAAAAAAGTAGGCGAGAAGTCAACGTAAGCCATCTCTGCCGCTATAGCTGTCGCAAAGCCGATGGCACCGATTCCTATTATTGTTTTTCGCGGCAATTTTTTCGGTGGTTTGAATAAAGCTTTTTTGGGGTCATGAAAAGAAGAAAATCTACGCTTTATTGGAAGCTGATTTGAATGATTTTGCAAGTGTTTCATATTATTGACTTGTATTGAGAAACGAGGTTTCATGTGATGCATCGGTATGGCTACAGGTTTTTCTTCGAGAATTTGAACCGAATATCTTCTGTGATATATTTTTTCTATCGGACGTAACACTTCTTCGATTTCTTTTTCTATTTCTTCTTCAGTCTTACCCAATGGAATATATTTGTGGTAGAAATACATGACCGCTAACAATAAAGCGCCTAATATTTGAAGAGAACCACTAATTGCAAAAGGAGTCGTCAACGCTTCTCTATAATCGATATTTGTACCGTTGTGATTTGGATTCATTGTGGTTGTGAGGAACTCATTGGTTGTGGTCGCCTCAGTTGAATCAGACTCATCTTCGGTGCCTGAGTTTGATTTTCAATAAATAAAAACTATTAATTAAATTTCAATACAAATTATTGAGAATATGATGAATTTGAAATTATTTTAGTTAACCAAAGATACTATGATTTTCTCAAATAAATCTATAATTTTCTATTTTATTTTTTTGCCAGAAAAGGATTGAATTTTTTCCTTAACCTGCAAGAAATGGTTCCACAATAAGAGGACCCATGAAGCAGCCGAGACCGTAAGTTCCTTCCGAGAGTTGCAAAATTGAACCACTTTTTTCGTCCCACATTTCGATCAGCCAAACAGTTTGCACAGTGTCTAATGTTCCCGCTCCTAAGCCAGCGATTAATCCACACAAATAAAACAAAATAAAATTCGGACATTGAGGACTTAGAGCAGTAGCAAATGCGAATAATACTAAAATTATGATTAGAGTCAATTGACGGTTGATATATTTGAATAGAAAGCCAACTGTTGAAAAAAATGAATAAAATAAAATTGCAATTTTTGATTGAATTTTTTACACAATGCTCCTAAAATTGTTCCAATTGAAAATAATGTATAATAATGGGTTATTATTTCAGTTGAAACGTCCAACATTTTCTTATAATCGACCAAAGCTGGAGCTGTCATTGTTAGCGAAATACCCTTTCAGATAGAGAAAAAAAACTTTTGATAAAACAAAATTTAAACTATGAATTAAGTTTTGAGTTCATTATTTCAATTCCAATTTTAAGTATTAATGTTTGAAATTTTTCTACAGCTAGTTTTAAGATAGAGTTCTACTTATTGTTTCTGATTTAACATAGAATCATATATTTCTTGTTTAAGTGTAAAATTTAATGCATTTAATTGGACATAATATTGATATAATCTAAATTATAATATCCAAAAATGTCCGTCTGTTTGTCTGTCTGTACGGCTATAGACTCGGCTTCTGGAAGCGCTACAGTCTTGTGACAGGTATCATTAGAACCATTATGACCCGAAGTGCGCAACGTGAAAAAATTTTTCCGAAAAGTGATCAGTGGACAAATTACCAAAGAAAAAAATTTACACGATTAATGCTTTTCAATGGGATAATTTTATTATATAATTTCCCGTTCATTTTAAACGGGCTTTTAGTCGAATTAAAGATAATTTTCTTATCCTTCCAAATCATAATTACTTTGATGGGACAGTTAAACGAAAAAAAATTTAAGAAAACTCACATAAGTCAAGTTGGCGTAACACAATAGCGCTGTATAAACATATTTATCAAATTTAGATAACTTTTCAACGCTACTGCATTCACTATTTTCTTCGCTTTCATCAATTGTATTGAGATTATTTAAATCTTTACTTTTATCTTCCATTAAATACTTTTACAGTTGAGAAACTTTTAAAACTTTTTTAAACTGAAACAATTTAATAAAACATATGGGGCTCTACTTCAAAAATGAGAAAAAAGTAGATTTAACGAAAGCATTAAAGTTTTCATATCGATTGATGTGAAGAGCAAAAATTTGAGTTTATTAATAATCCCATTGAGATATTTAAGACATCCCAAATATTTAAGGATAACACAATATCTAGAGGTCTTATGATTTAAAAGAATCATTGGATTTAGATTATTATTGAATATGTAGTGAAATTGCGAGATTCATTTGTAACTATGATTGATTACTATCATAAATAATACCAACCGGATAACAGTTGTAATAAAAGAACTCATTTAAAAGAAAACTGTCACTAATCTTATTGCTGTATAACTAAAATTGAATATAAAACTTAGAGTTTCACTTAAACTTTTTTCGTTGTTTGAACACATATTAATAAAACTTACTTTTTTCGTTTCGATCACAACGTATAATATTTTTTTCTTTGGTTCAATTGAAGATATTTTCTATGAACTAGTTTTCGGTAGCTTTTATTGCATACCTTTTCAAATAGATTTAGA
>JAQIWZ010000955.1:0-14518 GCA_034697245.1 Malaconothrus monodactylus
CAAATTGATTCCGTGTTCCTCTTCAGACTTTGGGTCAATTGCTCTTTTCTAAAATGTTGTTCGCAGAGAACTTATTTGAGAACAATTCTTCTCCCGAACAAAAAATACAGAAATAAGTCTCACTTTTCTTCAACTCAATCGGTTTTTCACTCATTTCTCGTTTACAATCGAAAAGTTGATAAAAATAGATTCAAAAATGATTTACTTTATTTATATTACAAGAAAACGATCTCGTCTTAAATATTGAAATTTGTTTGTCCAAAAACAATGATGAATAATGTCTTTTTGATGATTCAAAAAATTGAAGTTCAATAGAAAAAAAATGAGATTTAACTTTAAAGAATTGCGCGATTTTGTAGTTTTGACTCATATTTAGAGATGTGAACAGTTTTTCAATCAAACTATTTATCGAAACTTTTGAATCAATTTTATTATTAAGTCATTTTTTTGTGAAAATGAAAATAAAATCTAAAAATTAATTAATTTTACGTAAAATAAAATCAATTAAATTATTTTCATTTGATCCAAAAATGAATAATTGATTGATTATTACTATTATTGATATTTGTTTTTTGGGAAAATGTTTTCAAATGTTTTGACCTCTAATTTGAAACATATTTTTGCGATTTTAAAGTGAAATAAGTTTACTGTTTGTAAACAAATATCAAAATACTGTATGTTTTCATTTTAGGATAAATTTTAGAATTAAATTAAATTAATATAAAATAAAAAAAAGAATGAATGAAAGAAAATCGTCAGAATTGGAAAAACTAATAGAATCGATGACAACAACCGGTTTATTAGAATTGAATGCATTGGATATGAAAAAATTGAAATCAATTTGTCGTCAAAGTGACGATAATATCGAACGAGTGTTTCGTTTATTATTTCATTACTTAAATAAAAATCATTCGCAAATTCGTGTCACAACTCTTCTCATAATTAACGAATTATTCAATCGATCGCATCGTTTTCGACAATTAATTTGTAATAATTTGTATGAATTGTTTGAATTGTGTCTCGAAATTAATGGCAAACGAAAACTACCGAAACCTAAAAGTTTTGCCATTGAATTGAAGAATAAATCGATTGAATTCATACAAAAATGGAATCAAAATTTTGGTGAAGGATATGAAGAGTTGAGCTCTGCCTTCAAGTACTTAATCGATCATAAAATTGTTGATTTCAATGACAGACATGTTGTAAATGAGAGTCAAAGAAAACTTTTAGAAGAAGAAGAATTAAAAAAGAAAAATGTTATTAAACTTAAAGTCGAGAAAGCGATCGAAGAATTGAAAGAAACTGAAACTGAAGTCAACTCTTTATTAATTCAAATAAATAATTGTTTTGAGCTTTTATTGCCTAAAATGGACTCCAATTATGAAAGCAATCATTGTTTTAATAATGATCAAAGTCTCGATCGAATCAAACCTTTGACTGATTTTTCTATTGAAATAGTTATCAAACCTTTTATAGAAATTTTAAAAAATGAGGACACGATCGCTATTATCGATAATATGAAAGACTTGCGCTTCCAATTGTCTAAGATTTGTGCCTTTAAATTGAAACGATTGCTACACATTATGTCTAAAGGATTTGAATTGTGTGAAAATGAACTCAAAAGAGCTATTGATATGAAGTATGAAATCGAAAGCATTGAACAAAAGTTTCTTGAGTTGAAAATTATCAATAATGAAGATTTGAAACATAACTCAAATCAAAGTTTGAATAATGAAAGCGATTCGAGTGACGATGATTTTGAAGAAGTCCAACAAAAAGAAGGTTTAGAACTAATAATTCCTGAACACAGACGCAAAGAGTATGGTTTAGAACCACTTTCTATGGCCTCGACTTCTAGTGATAATTCAATGAATGCCTCAACAAGTAGTCAATCACTCGATGTTGAAACAAATGAGAAGCGATGCAATGCTATCCTTCCATCGGGTAAACTGTGTCCTCGAAAAGACAAAATAAAGTGTCCATTTCACGGCCTAATAATTCCTCGCGATATATCTGGTGTGCCTTTGGGTGAAGAGCACAGAAAAGCAGAAGACTTGAAGAAAGCGAACGCTTTGCCTGATTGGCAAAATCCACAACTATTACAAGAGTTGAAACATTCGATCGGAATTGATTTAACTGTTGGTAAAAGAAAGCGACGAAAATATCCGGGTCTTCAAGATATCAAACTATTAGAAAATACTAGTCGTAAACGATTAGGGAAAAAAGTATTTAAGAAAGTTGTCAGAGAAAAGGTTGAGAAAGACCTCAATTCTATCGATTGGAAAAATCATACACAATATGAAAACCAATGGAATTATTCGTTACAAAGTTGAAAGTTTTTTATTTCGATCATTATTTTTAATTAAATATAATATAATTGTTTTGTGTTTTGGAAAATATAATTATCATTTGCTTAAATTGCTTGACTAATAAAAAGTGAAACTACATTAATACGAACTTATCTTTGGTTAAAGTAATATTTAGTTTGAAATTAAGGATATATTAGAATTGAAAGTAATCATAACTAAGAGATAGTTTATTATTTATTATAATTATAATAAAGCAAATTGAACACAATAGGGGTCAGACTTTATTTGAGAGATAGACCTTTTTTGAGAGGGTTACACATCCAGGCCTGTTTGTCCACTCCCTTATTGGCCATTATGTGCTTATATAGACACTTGTCTCCGCGCGCACAACCAGTTGTTCTCCAATAATAGCATTCGTCAGATTCAAGCCTTTGATCGTAGTTCGGCTTCTTTTGATCCTTATTAGGTCTGAATCTTATGGTGAGAGGCGTTTCACTAATACTAACTCCTGGTATTATTTTTCCCTTAAAAAAGTTTTAAAAGCGATTAATAGAATGAATGACTTGTATTTAATTGAATGGTTAGAATACCTGATATTTAGTCATTGCAAGTCTAGGAGACTCGGGATTATCGTAATGCACAAGAATAAAGTTTCCGCCGTTGTTCCCTTTGAATATATTACAATAGTTGAGATTTCCGAACTTGCGAAACATTGCGGTCACACAATCCAACTTTGCGTTCAGTGACACGTTTCCAACCCATAAGGCTTTCCATCCAAACGGATTGGTTGGCCTTCAATTAAAAAAACAAATTCATTTTATTATTAATAAAAATTGTTATAAAAGTTTAGAAAAGGAATACTAACGAAGTTTCTTCATAACTGAAATCAACATTTCTGACGGCATTGTATTCATCGTCTGAAATGTAAATGTCGTCGTCTTCCCAAATACTACCAGTTTTATCATCAAAACCATTAGCTGAAGATAAATCATTTTTTGATGCAAATGATGAATTCCATAAATTATTGATCGATTTTTTTGATGTTTGGCAATTGACAGAACTATTACTAATATTTAGACTATTATTAGACGTTTTCAAATTAGTCGGACCTTTAATAGAGAGCACATCCAAAGCTTCTTTAATGGTATCGTGTTGTGAGGCATATATATTAGCGGTTGAGGCGTCATATCCCATATCAACAATAGCTCCGTAGCGAACATTCCACAACTCAGTGAGCGCTTCGCCACAATCTTTCTCAATACTGATTACTTTCTTAAGAGCCATTTCCGCCTCTTCGTAGTTCTTCAGACCTGCCAATGCTTTGCCCTTTCGGTAATGACATTTAGGCCAATCCGAACGAATCTGAATCGCAATCTCTGCATCTCTTAACGCAGATCTATAGTCTTGAATGCTATCATAACAATAGGATCGGTTCACATAAAATCTATAATCACTTGGATTGTAAACCAACGCTTGAGAAAACAGATCAATTGCTTCATTGAATTTGAGAGCCTCTGCCTTTTGATTCGCTAAAATCGCTAATTCAATACTTTTATCGATATTTTGCAATTTATTTTCTTTTGAAACTTTTATCGACTTTTGCTTTTGTTCAGCAATTGTTTTGTTTTTAGGCAATTCTTCATTGATATCTTTGTTTGCTTTATTAGTGCTATAATTGCTGTTATTATTAGTATTATTACTATTGATAGAACCATTACTTGAATTTTTTAGACTTTCGTCACAATAGCTGTAATCTTGAGCTGATTCTGATTGCAATTGAGTTGTTTTGGAGGGCTTTGACTTTCTTTGAGCAATTTGTGAAACATAAGCACTACTGAAAGACAACTCTTCTTCTTCGACATCACTTATTAAAACTTCGTTTTCGCGCTCGGATTTAGGACTCGATTTATTTGATGAATGTTTGTCTGACTCGCGATTATTGGATGCGATCTGTTTGGCAACTGATTTTTCCACTTCTTTCGTATTAGTTTTTTGTTTAACATTTTTATTTTGTTTATTATTATCAGAATTGGTGTTTTTCTTTTTCGTTTCATTTTTATTATTCTTATTATCATCTATTTTACCATCACTTTCATTATTACTATTAAAGCCTTCATTATTGGTCTCATTTTGATTGTTAGCCTTTTCCAAAGCATCAGAAAGTTTTTCGGCTCTTTTCTTATCTTTTTTCTTCTTCTTTTGGGCCTTCTTTTTCTCAGATCTCTTTTTCTTTCTTTCTTCGTCTGCAATCAATTTATTTGCGTTTTCGTTACTTTTCTTAATATTGAGACATGAAATACATTCACAACTTTCGCAGTGATTATTATTATTATTAATTTTGATGAAATTGTTTTCATTATTATTGCTTTGAGTATTGATATTATAATTGTTAGAATTGGTCTGATTTGGATCCATTTGATCGCAAATGTCTTCACAATTAATACCTTTAATACAATTGTTTCGTTTAATTGACTGACATTTGCATTCATACAACTGTTGATCACTTTCTTCGTCATCGCTCGAACTGAGAGCCGATTGCATATAATTTTCTAATGAAAATGAAGACAATTTAGTTGTGTTGACAATTCTGGCCGCAAATTGTCGGAACGCCTTGTCTTCAGCCAATTGTGTAATTAGTACTGATTTACGACTCATTTCAATAAATACTTTAAATTCAAATCAAAACTAATATTTGTTTAATATTTTAAATCAAAAGACAATCAGATTTGATAACAATTATTATTTGAATTCAATATATTTTTTGATTATTTGATCACAAAATTTATTAATTGTTTTTTGATTTTAATTCTCACTTAAAATGTGTCAAAAATTGTTTTCGACTCAAGAATTCTATTATTAAATAAAATTCTAAATTATTTGATGTTTTGTTTATTAAATATTAGTTTATGTAATGCTTTGATATGAATATTGAGTTTCAATAATAAAAATAATAGTAATAATAGAGTTCAGCCATAGTAGCGATAATTGAAGCACACGTGGGATTACAAAATAGGGATTAGTTTAATAAATATCATATTTATTTCTATTAAATATATTCACATTCAATAAATTGCTGTCAAATCAATGGCTCTTAATATTCATAAATATCAATAGTTTTGACTTCATTTTTCAAAACACTTTTCAATTTTGACTAAACTTTATATAAATATTAGAATAAAATATCGATTTCTTAATAAAGTGAAGCCAACGAAACAAAACTATTTTAAAGTTTTGCTAATTTTTATATCAATTTTTAAATAATTTTTTTCTGAATTCAAACAATTTTAAGACTCGAATCAATTGACAAGAATTTGAAAAGAGTTCACGATTTTTATTAATTATTTTAATATAAATTTATTTAAAATCATAAAACATTAAATAAATTTGTTTTAATATAATTTATTTATAATTTAAAAAGAAATGACACATTGAGTGCTCTCAAGTTTTTTTCACATAATAAAAATGTAAATCCATGGAAACAATATAACTGTAATACTAAAAAAAGATCAATTTTGTTGACGATTTTTGATTTGAAACAGTTTTATGTGTTATCGCATTACATATCGAATAACTACAGTTTGAATTACAGCTACTTTTCTATAATTCTTTTCACAATACGAACGAATGAAATTTTTTTCCAATTAAAGTTTCGCAATTAATGTAACCAAAAGATGAGTTTAAAAAAAGTGAGCTTTACCTAAATCCTAAATGGATCGCAGTTATAAAACTATTTTTTAATTATCAAATTAAAGTATTGATAGTCAATAAGTTATTATATTAAATGAATTGATGAGAACTTTTGACAAATGTACACAACTATGAATTACAATTAGTTATAATATTAATTATGATAGCACTCAAAAAAGATACTGAACTTTATTCAAAATCCCATTTGACTGTTTATAAGAGCGAACGAATCGCTTATATTGTTTATAACGTTCGTATTGCCCATAATTCCAATTTCAAAGGCTTTCTTAAGAATCTGAGACCTGTTTTCTGTAAATAATATTGAAATTCATTGAATGAGAAATAATGTTCAATAAATTCATGTTTTTATTCAAGATTTTAAGTGTCGAAGAATAGAATTTTTAAAAAGCTTCAAATACCTTGTGCTAGAATTACAAATTCTGGTAAGTTTTCGAGCGCCAGATTCGCTAAATTGAAATCATCTCTTTGTAAACATTGACAATAAGTGGGCACAAAATGTTTAGATAAGTTCGGATTGAAATTAAGCAATTTTAGAGTCAGTTTAAAAGCCATTTCTCTTGAAAACGGATTGAAATATAGTTGACGCAAATCATCCTATTTTGATATCAATTCAAATTTTATTTAAATTTTTGTTCAAAAAGATTATTAATTGTTGTTTACCACAAAATATTCCAATATCTCAGGTTTAGATTCAGAAATTTTATCCAAATCGATGAGCACAGTATTGAGTGATTCGCCGTTTCCTTTGCTTTGTCGCAGTCTAGTTAATATATTTTGAGGTAATTGTTGTTGAACTGAGGATTGACTTTGAAATGGAAGGCCTGATAACAAAGATTTGAAAAGAATCTGTTCGGGATATGCGAATGACAACTCTCTGCGTAAGACAAACAAATTTTTGAAATTTATAGTTTAAAAAAGTTGGCGCATAAAAAAAAAGATGGTATAAAAACTCACAGAAATTGATTTCTATTCGATTTGATCCATACTTTAGCCGATTCGGCATCAAATTTGATCCAATCATCGATTAAAAACAGAAACTGTGATAATAACGGAAGAATATCTTTACCAGCGATTCGATAATAAGCTGAAAATAATTGTAAGTATGAAGAAAGCAATTCATGCAATCCTTTAACATTTTTATTCCATAGATAAGGCTTAAGAAGACGAAGAATATTCAAAATACGTTTGAATGTCAACAAATAGTTTCTACTTTTGAAGACGTCATAATTAACTAAATTAATTTTTCCTCTAAGAAGTGATGGAATCATTGGAAGTTGACGTAAGAATAGTATTGGATGTTTTGACGCCAACTTAAGCATTGATAGTTCGCAATCATTCAAATAAGAGCTTTGATTTCTTGTAGGAGTTGTTTCAATGCTAGTGAAAGCGGTTAAGAGATTATGAGTGACTGAATCAATAACACTCGACTCTTTCGAAATTATTATGAAATCATTTTCCACTATTTTTGACGGCTGTTCAATACTTGGTATTTGAAGATATAAACGAAATAACATTTCACTCGCAATAGATGACTTCGAATCATTGTTTTCCAATTGTTTCAAATTTTTAACAACTAATTTGATTTGTTCATCACTCAGACAACAACTTTTGATAACTAAAGGCACTCTTTTTGCAACACTTCCTTCATCTATAATATAATTAATAAGTTTATTGATTTGACTGTCACTAAGTTTGAGCACATCTTCATATATCATATGTTTTGGTTGATTCAAATCGCGTCCGATCCACAGTCGAGGAGAACCTAAACAAGCAGTTAAAAAGTCTAAAACTGCGGTCGAATCTAAATTAGATAACTCTTCGTCATCGCTGAGAACTATTCGAATACAAGAATTCAATGTTTCAAATCGTGTTTTATGAATCAAAAGTGACAATAAATACGGACAATTGCGAGAAAATAATAATTGCGTTTCTAAAGTTGAATGAGTCGAACCTTCTCTAAGAAGTTCGGGCTCTATTTTGTGAAATCTTTCTAAAAGTAAACCTTTATTCGAATCTAAGTCTTTATCTTTTTTCATAATAAGTTTGGCTAATTCTTCGATGGACTTTATATGAGTTTTCTTAGGCTTTTGCACAGATTTAATAATCTTTGATTTTTCTTTATCAACGGAAAATCTTTCAAACAAATTACGAACAGTTGAGTTTTTGATTTCAGGGCATTTCATAATAGCCTTCTTTGCATTTAATATTTCAGTTTTCAATCCGAGATGTTTTGAGTCTTTGGCCGCAAAAGTAATGATGACATTCAAAATTGAGTTAAACTCTCCCTTATTTAAGAGATCAACGCTTTTACTCAAAAACGAAATAAATTCTGTCAAAAATAGTTTCGATAATTTTTTCACTTGAACTTTTTTATCAAATAGTTCTTTAGTTATAACACGAGAGAGTTGTAACAAATATTGCGAACTTTTTGTTTTGTCGTTTAGATGTTTTTGTAAGTCTTCTCTTATTGATGAAAACTTAATGTCGATCTTTTCATCCGTAGAACTCATAGAAATAATGTTATCAACAATTTTTTCTTCAGGCTTAGCATCAGTTTCTTCAACTTTATGCCCGAGAAATTGAGCAAATTTATAGCCCGTTTTCACGCCTCTCATCCACTGAACCTCAACTACTCTGAGAATGAGAGATTCGTCGACTATCGCATCTTTCACAGCATCAGGTTCTAAATCAACCGCAACATCGAGTGCTTGTAATAATCGTTCCATTGATGATATCGAAAGTCCAAATGACTGAATAAATAGAACCAATTGTGAGGGCTCTATATCAAGAAGCGCTGCGTCTAACAGTCGAGACGAAGAAGATCGCAAAAGTCTGAGTCGAAGCCAATCTGGAATAAGAAGGGCTTCTTCTGATGTGTCCACAAGATATGATTGCGGCGATGGGTCACAAAACCAGGTGTCAAGCAGTTCATTATATTCTTTAATATTAGATTCTGTCGGACCAAAAATTAATAGAATAATCATTGCGTGAACAACACTAATATGAAAAATGGCCGCCTCTTCATTCTTCCACTGGACAAGAATGTGGTCCTGAGCGTTAGCCCACGAATAAGTTTCATGCGCCGGTCTTCGCATTACTACTAAATGAGCCAAAAATATCTTTGATAATGAATTTAGGAAAATATCTTTCAAATCGTTTTGTTGTATTATACAGTTTGTTATGATTTGACGATCTATTAAAATGTGAGCGCAATCTAATGATAATTCAGAGCTTCCAATTTCGTCATAAAGTGATAGAAACTGAATGTAATGACAAACTAAATCGGGAACTGTTTCCACTAATATTGCAGGTCTTAATGCATCACAAGCACAAGATTTTATGTATTCAAAGTTAGGAGTCGTCGGAAATTTTTCTAAAAGCCATACTTTAATATCACTATAACTTAATGGCATTTCATCCGAAAGGTTTGAATCTGATGAAAGCACTAATGATAAAGCCTTTGAGGCCAATATACGTGACGATGACTGTTGAAAACTGAGACGTTTCATAAAATATTCAATAAGTTCTTTAGAACAAGTCGAATGATTTGCGATTACATTTTGTAAATGAGTTATTAATTTCATTTGTTTTCTTCGTTTCTCTTTTTTCTTACATTTTTCCAGTTTATTACTGGCTTCACAAGTCATTTGAGGCGATGACTCTTCTTCAGCGATTTGTCCCAAAAGGAATTCACACAAGCACTGGACGGGTAACATTCCGAAGTTGTTTTCATTGGATTCGACCAGCTCTACGAGCCATGGCATCGGTGATGAGCTACTCATATGATGTAAACCAATCTGTTTTTGTTGGCGTTGTATTATTTCTAAGAGAAAGTCAGGATTTCTACTTTGACATAAGAGATGACCCAAACGCAAGTGAGTATTTAAATTCTTAAACTGTTCCAAAACTGATTGCGAGGGCTTTCTTGCAGGCCCTAAAGGATCAAATGATATGAGTTTGGATAACAACAAACTGTTGCTTTCATTGATTTGCACTTTAGTAGAAGCGGCCGCCAAATAGGACTCGAATTGAAGAATTTGCTGCTTCTCGAATGCACTGATTTGTAGTTCACGATTAATTAAGTCGTCGCCGATTTTTGTTGGCGGAGGAAATTCAAAATGATTAGTGATTGACATTTCAATGAGAATGCCTAGAGTTGGATATGAATCCCACGCGAGACTACCAAATGCTGACGGATTGTGTGCCGTGAGAATAAGTAATTGAATCCATACTTTCCAGTAGAGATCACTTATAGCCATATTCGGCGGTTCATAACCAGAGGGCAAACCTATATTTTCCGGATGTCTATAAATGGTATTATTCATTAGTAAACTAAATATCTCTTTATTGCTTATGAGAAGAACGGGATATGCAATCAAATCGCTATCAGATATAGAAGCGGCGCGTTTTATGAGCGCGTCCGACAATTCAATTGTTTCTGAAGATGACAAAGGATTATCTTTAGAAGAGCCCATTGTCAACAATCGAATTAGAGTGTCTTCCAATAGGGGAACTTCAGATGTCATTCGAAACATGAACGGCCGATCGTTTTCTGGCGGCCAATTGTCTTTATTATAGTAATGATCAGCCGTTTCCATAAATAATATCTTATTTAAGCTATAAATTGAAATTGAAAATTATCAGTTCAACCAATTCATTGTTAGACATTTGTTTCACTTACCAATGAAGATAATCATTGCGTTCGGGTCGAAATGATTTGATTACAGTTTTCTGTAGCCATTGAATAGCTATGCGTTGAATATTTGAAATTTGCATTTGAAAGTTCCTCAGAATTTCTATAATAAAAATGTAAATTGAACTTAATATTGAATTTATGAAAACTCATTGAATAATAAAAACCTTTTCTATCGGCCTTTGTTGTTGAAACGGCTTCTTTAACAGAAGGACTTAAACTGAGAAACATAATCATTGTTAATAAATCAGTGATTGAAGAGACAGCTCTTTCTCTAATAGCTGATTCTGATGGATCGAGTTCTGTAAAAGCAGGTCCTTCTTCGATAAGATAAGTAGCAAAAGAAAGAAAGTTCAAGTGTTCGTATCTGAGGGCTCTAACAATTTCACGCAATAATGCTCTTAAAGCTCGTAAAAAGTCATCTTTACTGAAAATCATTTCTTGAAACACTTCTGCCAACACTTTAGTTGATTTTTCAGGTGAGTGTTGAAACATAATTGACATTAACTGAATATTATTCAAACTTCTTGATGGCGAGAGTTCGTTATACAAAACTGTTCGAAGAACTAAACGAAAAGTTTCGTCCGATTGGTTCAAAAGTTCTTTAATGCAAGCGATGAAATGATTTGTAAGTGGCTTAGTTTTCAAACGCATTTTGACTAATTGTGCGATTACTTCGCCGTCAGATTCATTACAATTAAGACAAACAGTTAGCAAAAGGTCTTGTGCCGGACGTGTCAGCTATTAATTTAATATTTTAATTAAAAATTTGAATACATATTATTTAATGAAATACGCAATAATTCTTAGATTAAAATTGAAAGAAAGAAAATAACTTACTTTTGGGTTTTGAATCCAAATTTCCAATTTTTGCGCCACAATTAATCTGACGGCAGGGATTCCGGCGGTTGAAACTAGAAGTTTAAGCATATTTCTACTGATATCACTCGGAGCTTGTCTTCTATTCAACTGTTCGTTAATAATATCAGTCACAAACTGAATAACAAACTCTTCGTTATGAGTGAAACGCGACATAATAGCGATATTTTCGAGATGTTCTTTCATTTCCAAAGACATTGGAAGACTAGAACACGGCGTTTCTTCTAAATTGTCTTCACTTTGATTCGGATGATTAGGACTGGAGGCAGTGTTGACCACTTCCCCCAATTTGGTTGTGATAAGTAAGTCCTGCTGCATCATTGCCTTCGGTGGTAATTTCGTATTAAAAGAGGCCAATATGTTGTCGACAAAGCCCTTACAGTCTTCGTGATCGACCCAAACTCGTTCTCCGAGTGAGTCTTCAATGAATACTTTCAAGAAGGTGTCGGGCCACGAGGTCTCGTCATGATATACGGCTAACAATAGATTTGCCGCTAATATTGACACCAAATTATTGCCTTTGGTTTTGAAACTTAGTGATGAGTCGCGTTTCAAAAGCGAACAAAAGGCTTCGACTACTATTTCGGTGCAGAAAAGCAAAGGACGAGTTTTAGCCAAATAGCAAAGTGTCAAATAAAGAGATGGATCAGGTTTTGCTCTTTGAGCCCTCAACTGTTTGACAGCTCCGCACAGAAGCGCTTCCACTCTTTCATCGCTCACATCTTCGGCTTCAATGACTCTATCGAGCAATTGGTTTGAGTCGACCTCAACCGCAAACTCATCCCAGTGTTCGCCCGATTCTCGTCTCAATTGTATGGCTCCTGAAGAGCGTGTCATGTGATGTGATAACTGAAGTTTCGACTTTTTAGGAGCAGAAGAAGTGCTGATTGTCGGCGAAGTGTCGCGTTTTGGAACTGATTTGACTGAAGATATTGACTGTTGGGCTGAAGGCGCAGATGTCGTGCCTTTCAATCAATTAATTATTAATAAATGACAAAAACAATTATAAATTCAATTATTTATCAATTGATAAATACCTAAAGCGATAAAACTTTGTGACGAAAGTGGCATTAATTTCACTTTTGGTCCGCGTTTTGATGACATTTCTGATGATTTGTCCAAAAAGCCAAACAATAGTTTAAAATAAATACAAAGTTTGATAACTCAATAAACAATTATTGCTATAATTTTGCAATTATTTGAATTGAGTTTCAAATTAATAAATGTTAAATTCTAAAAAACAAAAGTTAATAAAGTGTTAAAAATACATAAAAGTTTTCACTCATAAGTCATGTCCACCAAAATCGCATTTTTGTGACCCAACCTTCTCTTCTGCTGTATATTTGCGATAATTTATTGAACATTTGTTGCGAGCCTTCACTCCTTTTAACGATAACGTAATTTATGATCACTTGTAATAAGTTTTCAATTAATACACAAATATTGAGCGCTTTCTCTTGTTTTTCATATGAAACTAATGAATGTAAACAATGTGTTCATAAAAAACATGTGCTTTTAAACTATTAGTTATTTATATTAATTATTATCAATATTTATATTAATATTTATTTAATTTTATAAATTATGGAAATAATAATAAGTCGAAAATTATTTAATCGATTAGAAGATAATAATTGGGACAAAATATGTCTAATTTGTTGTGCTTTTGATAAGTTTGAAGACATATCTCTTGAAGACCACAAAAATGCTTTTCAATTAATTAATGACTTATTAACTAATAATAGAGAAAATGATTTGATTTCTTATTTGGAACAATATTTTTCGACAGCTATTGATTGCTATAAGACTAGAGAAGAAGCCATTCTTAAGGTTTTTGTCGCCTTTTTATCAATTATTGACTTAAATATCAAATGGAATAACAATCAAATCATTCATTTATTTAATAATGAATCAAAAGTTAGTTTTCAATTGAAAGTCAAGTCATTTAATTGTGTTTTTGAGTTATTGTCCAATAATTACAGAAATTTGGCTTTAAATAAAACTTTGGATTTAAATCCATTTATCGAAATATTATTAGAAAATTATGAATCAATTGCTGAAGAATTTGTCAAATGTTTTGATTTAATGCTTAAAATCGATTACCAATTGATTGAAAATGAAAAACAATTGCAAACAATTATTTCAAAATGCATTCCAATTAATAAAGACTCAGAAAAACTGATTTCAATCAAAAACCAATTTTTCACGACTTTATTTGAAGCTTATTTCAAATCGAGAAAAGCCTTAAAAATACACGAATTAGTGATAGAATTGACGAAAAGTTTAGAATCAAAGCTATGTCTTAATCAAGAATTCATGAGATTTTATGGAAAAAGCGTTTTAGAGTTGCCGTTAAAACAATCGATAGATTTGTGGAAATTATTTTTGAATAACTTTAATGTCAATAATGTATTTTTGATTAATTTATTGACTTATTTTTTACTTCATTTCCGATTCCTTGACTCTAATATTGCAATTCATTTGGAAACAAATATAAATGAGTTACTCATTGAAACTAAAGAATGTCTTAAGAAAAGTGAAAGTTTTTTAAAGCCTAATAATGAAGACATAACTGAGAGTTTGCTTAACTTGTATTTGGCTTATAGTTCAATAACTATCCAACAAATGACTTACAATCAAAACACCAAAACAACTATTAGTGAAGAAGTAAAGCCTAATCAATGGTGGGATTTGTCGCTTATGTTTGGTTTCACTGAAGCAAAAACTTGGAAAATACTGTTCACTAATTGTACTCAAATGTCACATAATTTACGGCAAATAATTATTAAACTTTTGGTGCAAAAAATTCAATTCCTAAAGAGTTTTGATTTGAATAACTCGTTGACTGAAAGCCAAAAAACTTTCATCAAAATGTCAATCTCTGAATTATTGTCAGCACTTATGAAAAATTATGCGACAAATACTGAAT
>JAQIWZ010000956.1:0-14518 GCA_034697245.1 Malaconothrus monodactylus
GCTCCTCAACATATTAAATCTTTAAGTCTTTATTTCTAAGATCATCATTATATCCAAATGACTTTGCATTACGACTCAATTTCTGTGCCATTTGTGTCAATTTTTGTGTTTCTTGTCTTTTATTCTGGTCATTATGTGATTTTTTAATGTTTTTATCATATCATTTGTTGGAATAACTCATATTAATTTGATTATCAAATTTGTTGTAAATAATGCCAAGTGGTATGTCTTCAGCTATATTTAGTTTTCGTCCGCCTTTCAGGAGATCACTTACGACATTAGAGCCTAAAAGCTCTTTAGTTAACAAATACTGTGTGAAATGGGGTACGTCGAAAATATTTTCTATTTTATTCTTTTGTATTCTAAATTCAAAAGTTTCTAATAAAAAGTTATTTTAAAATTTCGAATAATAATATAATTGAAACATAATTTAGAGATTCAATTGATTTAAAACTAAAAGATTGAAATTTCTGGAAAAGAAAAAGTTATAAATAAGATTTAATTATGATTTGAATTGAAAAGCCTTATAAAATATTACTTCATATCGTAAAAGACAGTTCAAAGGTATGAAAATTAGATCAACTTTCCCTCATTTTTTATAATTCAAATTCTTTTGAATTTAATTGAGTTTTTTTTCTATTGATGAACTTTTGATGACAGGAAAATTGAAAGTTAGAAACACTAGAAGTGTTCAATTCATTACATTATAAAAAAGTTTAAATTTCTCTTTTGTTAATTAAAATGTAATTAAAAATAATGTTAAGTATTACGAAACATATGAGTGCACATTAGGCTTTCATATGGTTTTGCAATCTATACAATAATTATTATAATTGTGTATAAACTGCATAAAATAATGAGTGCAAAAATGAAATAACAAAAAAGATCTAACACTATGTTATTACATAACAGACTTATGCTGTTGTTAAAAACTATAGCTTATGTGCATCAATAACAATGCTTTATGATAAAACACTCCATAGAGTAATATAAAATAGGGTCTCAAAACTTTCTGCGTTTTTTCGTTATTACATACCTGTGAATGCATTCGTTAAATTGTTTGTAAAAGAGCAGGTATGAGTTCAAACTTAATTTTTTTTTGTGTAAAGGAGTTGTCTGTTTCTCTCAAACATTGAACTTCAGATATATTACTGTGTTATCGATAGATTGCTTTCAATTTTGATTCTTATCAGCTTTTAGTTGATAATGAAAATACTAATTAGTCTAAAGTCTATTATAATATACCATTAATGTGTAAAATAGTAAAGTTTTAATGAAACGTTTTCAACTAATTGTGATATCATATTTGTGTTATAAAAGTTTCATAATTTTAGTGCAAATAATAAAACATTTCTTCCTATAATAAATTTCAAATAAGAATTTATAGCAATTATTTTTAAATCTCGAAACACAAGTGGGTGTTATTTAATGATCCGTTGGAATTAATATTGAATAAAAATTATACACAACTCTGACCAAAAATTGAGACTTTGAAGTGTTTGGGGGTTTCAAGAATCGATTCTCAGGCCAATTATTGACCTGTAGAGGACAAGTATTAGAATAAAACTAATGAATATTCGATAGTATTGGAAAATATGTGGCCTAATGGTTACTACAACCCACATATTCTATAAAGATATTGAAGGCTTAATTCAATGTTGTTCATTAATTAACATAAATAAATGGCAATTTTAATTCAAACAGTGGGTAGAAAGAACATTGGCCTTATTTTGGCCTTTTTGCTAAAGTCTATCAAAATTTTCGAATAAAAGTGTTATAAAATTGTTTATAGCTGTTATAGTTTCTAACCATTATATGATGGCTCCATCAAACTCTTCCACTAAGCGTTTGTGCAAATTGCGTAAGTTTTATCAACTATCAAAAGTGGAACACTTTAAACACGTACTGATTTGGGTCAGACTCTAGTTATGAGAGGATCACTTCCAAATGTTTTAAATGTTTTATTTCATTCTCTTGACCTTAAAGGTCGTAAATATGGAGAGAATTGAAATATTATAATTACTTTGTTTTAAGTTATTCAACTTGTAGTCAAGTGTTTCCAATTTTCTAAAATACTTCTTCTTTAATGAGATGACAATTTCTGTCGTAACACTAATTGAAAAAATATTCAAAATTATAATTCATTTCACAACTCATTTCAGAGAAATATAAGCACAAACACGAACGTTATTAAACTTATATTAAAGCAATTTTCTATTGTTAAAAATTTGAAATTTTTTCTAAATCCTACTAAAGCTATACTTAAGAATGTTTTATACTTTTTATACTTTTTTTGCTTTTGTAATTTTCGAGTCGTTGCACTTTTATTTCATTTATATATATATTTATTTTATAGAAAGTATAAATCGATTCGAATATCTGATAAAACCTCTGGCTTTAAATCTATTTTTATATTTTCTAATACTATCATAAATTACATTATGATTATTATATTATATTAAGTTTATAACAGTTCTAGCATTCGATAGATTAGTCTTTACTTATTCTTCTTGAGATTTTAAGCTTCAAATTTATTTTTAGATTTAAATTCTACTTTTTGCCCAAAGCTTTATTGGAGTTAAAAAATAGTTAAAAATCAGTTTCTCTGAAGTTAAATTTATAATCTTTATTATTACAACAACAATTGAATCTCAATCAAAAGTAATATTTATTCATATATTTTTGATTTTTTTGCTTTCATTTAAAAATATTCTGAAAAATTATATTCTCTGCACATAACTCATGTCATGATTATTGATCGCTAATTAATTATTTTGAATTATTTAGAGGAATTCGTAGCCCATGGAGCGAGTGTCACGTGTCTGGCTTTTGGACAAAAATCAGGCAGAGTTATGGTTACGGGCGGTGAAGATAAAAAAGTAAATTTATGGACAATTGGGAAACAAAATTGTATAATGGTATGAACTTATAGCTAATTTTTTCATAATTATGCATATAATAACCTCAGATATATAGCTCTTATCCCCTTAACGTAAAAGAGGTCTATAACTTAAAAACATTGCACAGGGTTGTGCTTTGTCTCTAAGGCTATACTGATTGGTCAATTATACCATAGTTTTCAATAGTGTTATTTTACTTCTGTTTTTTATTTCAATATAAAACTAGACATAAGCTGCCGGTCATTGACATTAAAATTTCTCATTTATTGATTTTCTCCATCTATTGACACAAAGGCTCACGTTATCTAATAATATGTCATTAAGTTTATATATATATAGATATCGCTTACAAATGAATTAAAGAACGAACATTTTATTCTCAACCATATGTTTTTCATACTTTTTCCGTATTTACTTTCCCATACCTATGACATTATTATTTATTAGATTATTGTTTTATTATTATTGTTGACTTCTTTCACGAATCGCTAACTTTAAATCAAACAGAGTATTAATTACAAGCTTTATTATAATTGCAATAATATTTAAATTTTTTTATCTTATTTATAATAGTAATAAGTCTTCTTAATTAGATTTTATTAATGTTCAAACTTCTGATGATAAGAGATTAGAAATGAAAGTTTTCATAAAGTTTTATGAATGTCTATGAAAATAAAGTTAATGCTCGAATTGCTTACCATTGAATAGATTCTAATAAAACTCAAAGATTATTGTTCTTGCATTATAATAAGATAATTAGCATTTAATTCCATTAATAGTAAGGTTATTCTATTTTGTTATGAAAATATATGTTCATTTTTGTTGTTCATTAAAAGAAAGCCCAACGAAATCATGTTATAATTGAATTTCATTAAAAGAAAGCCCAACCAAATCATGATATAATTGAATTTCTTTTAATAATCTCACTCTCTTTGTTGTTAAGTTTATTCACTCCAAAAAAGTCATTAAAGACTCAATAGTTAATCAAAACTAATGTATTTTTGAGAGGCTATTATTATTTCATTAAATATCTCAATGGAATTATTAAATTAAGTTTCGTTAAAATTTTTGTAGTAATGGTTTTAATTTTTAAAAAATTCATTAAATAAATATTAACTTATATAGAGCTTGACCGGTCACACGACTTCAGTCGAATGCGCCAAATTTAGCCATAACGAAGACCTTGTTTGTGCCGGATCTGCTTCTGGTGCACTTAAAGTGTGGGACTTGGAAGCGGCCAAATGTAAATCATTATTTTTTCTCAAATAAATTTGCGAACATTTTCAGTAAATTAAAATTTTTATCATTTAGTACTTAGAACACTGACGGGACACAAAACTAATGTGAGGTGTCTGGACTTTCATCCTTATGGAGATTTTGTTGCGTCGGGTTCTTTTGATACTAATATTAAACTTTGGGATATTAGAAAAAAGGGTTGTATGTATACATATAAGGTTTGTTTGCTTTAACATTCAATCATTATCTTCAAATTTAATTATTTTTAAATATCCTTCAATCAAATTATCTTCAAATTTAATTATCTTTAAATAATCTTCAATCAAATTTTCGTACATTTAATCGATAACTATCCACTTTAGGGTCATTCCAAAGATGTTCATTGTCTTAAATTCAGTCCTGATGGGCGATGGCTCGCATCAGGTGGGGATGAAGGATCAGTCAAGGTTTGTGCTTGTGATTTATTATTTAATTTTCAAGGATATTAACATTTTATTTTACTTCTATTTCTGTCTATATTTATTGTTGATTCATAGCTATGGGATTTACCCGCCGGCAAAATGCTCGCAGAATTAAAAGAACACAACAGTGCAGTCACTGACGTAGCCTTTCATCCAAATGAATTTCTTCTGGCGAGCTCTAGTGCTGACGGAACGATCAAATTTTGGGATTTAGAGAGCTTTACAAAAGTTTCTTCAACTGTTAACGATGCCGGACCCATAAGACAAATTATTTTCCATCAAGAAGGAAAAGCCATTTTCAGTGGAGCTCGAGATGTCTTAAAGGTTAACATCAATCATATTTATTGATTGACAATATCTAACCTAAATCCTAATTCTTTTAATTTAATTAAAGGTTTACGGTTGGGAACCGGCCCGAACTTTTGATACTTTAATAATGGGTTGGGGAAAAATAAGTGATATTTCTGTTTGTGATTCGCAACTAATTGCTGGAGGATTTTCTCTCACGAATGTTTCTGTATATGTCGTTGATTTAAAGAAAGTTCAACCTTTTGGTAATCCTATTTCATCCAAACAAATTTATTCAAGAGATAGCCCTTCGAGGTATTCATCAATTTTACAAAATATGTTTTTTTATCTAAAATTCATTTTATCATTCGATCTCTTATTTCAGGCAAAGCACAAGAAGAAACTTCGTTTTAGGCCAATCGAGTACAACACATATGCAACTCGAGTATGAGTTCTATTTATTTCACTCATTTATAAATCTAGTCTAGTTTTAGAATAGTTAATCACAACCAGTTTTTTATTACAAAATTCAAATTAAATATTTTCATTCAAAAAAAAGAGTGAAGTTCAAGTTTAACTCATGTTTATATAAACACGAAATAGTTTCAGAAAAGTAATCATTTGATCAAAATTTATTTTGATCCTCAAATCTTATCAAATATCTTCTAATTTCAAAGTAATGATTAGTAGAAAATTTATCGCTTCATTCAAATCAATTCAGCCAAAGGATAAAATTAACGCTTTAAAAGATTGCAAGATTTAATTTATTTATTACTCAATTAATGAGTTAAATTAGTTTGATGTGTTTTTAATAAATGTTTAAATTGATGTTGTATCAAAAGGTCATTAGAATCAAATAGAAGTGATGAGGGAGAGACGGGTACATCAGATGGTGACGACACCTCTATTGCTGAAATTATTAATGTTGGAGATTATAAAGAAATATTTCATAGCAAAAGAGAGTGTAAGTATTCTTTTGTTTCATAATTGGTTTAATTGTTTTGAGGGTCTTTTGTTTTATTATATTTTTAATTTGATTTCGTTTTTATTATTTCGCTTATGTATGATTTACAGTATGTCGAACCCCTCCTAAAGTGATTCCATTTCCTGGTCCTATAAATTCTGGTAGGAATGGAATAACGATTTTTTAATTATTATTACTATTAACCATTTTTTTTCATTCAATTCAATTAGATTTACAGCGAAAACACAGCGATCCCAATATAGCGCTTAGCTCTTCATCAACAATGTATGCATTTTCGCCTATAAATCGTTCGTCATTAGGCAATAGCCGATCATTAGCAGAATCTTTGGGGTTTCTTCCATCAGCTTCAGAATTGCCAACTCAACCAACTCTCCAATTGAAGCCAACACTGAGAGAACCTCTTCCTAGTATTCCTCCACTTCAATTACAACCATTGAAATTAGGGCCCAATTCAAATACAACGACAAATACAAGTTTTGTTAAGTCAACTTCTGCCACATCTCTAAATCAATTGACACACAATCCCATAACAAATAATACAAATACCACAAATGCCTTTTCAAATCATAGAATCACAAATTTAGTACATCCGCGACCATCAGAAACAGTTTCTATAGTGCGACCAGTTGTTAATGACAACAGTAAAACCAATGCAAATGGTTTGCCGTCTCAACAGAAAGCAGCCATTGTTTTCCCAGAAACTAGAAACAGATCTCCGCCTTCGCCACCAGACGCACCTTCAGAACTGATACCTGAAACGCGTGACCATCCGGCGGGTCTAGATATGGATGAATTTCTGCCTAAACATCTTCAGGACACCATGAGATTAGGATATCAACCGCAGCCAGAAATGTCTGAATCTGAAGCCATGTCCGCAATCATTAGAGGACATAAATCATTAGTTACTGTATTATCTCATCGACGGAAAAATATACACATAATCCTTGCGATGTGGAGCACGAAAGACGCTCGCAATGCACTCGATCAAGCAATTCATATGGAGGATCAGTCTGTGATTGTAGATATACTCAATGTTATTACACTTAAACCGTACGTCTTCTTTCACTTCTTCTTCGTCTTCTTCTAATTTAACTAAACCCTAACTAATTAACTATTTTACTACTTTTTCCTTTTTTAGAGCCATGTGGACTTTGGACATGTGCCAGATTTTGCTTCCATGTATTCATGATCTTCTTCAGAGTAAATATGAAAGGTTTGTCTCAATTACAACCTTATGTCTTCAGTTCGCTAATGATCTCACTTTGTCTCTCAATATAAATTTCAATTAATATTAATCATTCCTTTTCATTACTAAATTATATATTTAGATCTCTATCAATAGTTTTTGTCTAAAATTTAAAAACTTGATTTATCTTTCTTTGCATTAAGTTTTTATTCATTTGTAAGACTTCCTTATTATATTTGTATGAAATGTTTTTAAAATTAAGTTCAATAAGTTTTGAATGCTTTGGATTTACTATTGAGAACATTAGATGGCTGTTTAGTGCAATTCTCTACTCATATATTATCCTTCAGCAAAAATCAATGCAAATTCAGATTAACAGCTTTAAGGTATTGACTTTTATGCTCAAAGCTTGAGCATAAATGCATTTAATGCACTTTTTGCATACCTTTTTTATATAGAGTTTTATGATTAGTCTGATTATGAATTATTCATTGAATATCAAATTTTGATTATTAGTTATTTCTGCCTTCAGTCAGAATCCATTAAATGTTTCAACAATTTCATTCATATTGAATGTAATACTATTTCCATTTATTTTGTTTTATTTTTCATTCAAATTTATAATTTCAAACCTTTATTATAATTTTGACTTTAGTTTAAACTTTTGACCAAATAAATGACTTATTATTACAAACTTAAAGTTTTGAATTAGAGCTTTCAAACCTTCACTATATTTTCAATATTAAGAATTAGTCTAAATTTTAGATTCAAGTGATAAATTATTTACTTTTTTTTGATAATCTCAATTTCTTTTATTTATTTTTCTAATTAGTTCTTATTCAGGTTATAATTTTCATTTATGTATATAATAATTCATACATTTCCTAAACTTATTTCGATTAGAATTCAATTTTGAAGTTGAAATTTATAGAGAAATTGAACGAATTTCTTAATTTATTCTTATTGATTAGCTTTTCAAACCTGATACTACTTAAAGTCTTGACTATTTATCCGTGGAAATGTTCTAATGTTGTTGATCTGATCTTTAGATTATTTAAAATTGAGTACAACCACATAATTCAATAAACTTCAACACTTCTAAATTCTTTGTTTTCTGAATTCGGTTTACTTCCAATTGTTGAAAAATTCATCAAATTTATGGAATCGATTATTTAGAATATTATCACATAATATAGGCTCAAATATGACTTTTCACTTTTATTGACATTTGACAACTAAGTTTCGACTGCTCTAACTTTGAAGGCATTTGTATTGTTAGGATCAGACCTTTTATTACCTTTTCTAATGCTAAAATAGTATAATATTTACAATAATATTTTGAATACAATGTATCATAAAAAATACTATAATATATTGGGAAATGGGAGAAAATAGAGAGTTCAGTATTGGCAATACCATAGAGTTGTCGCGACTTGGCTTCAATTATACGTGCGATAGACCTCCCAGTTATGTATTGAAAGAGAAGTAGTCAAGCATAACAAAGAGGTTGACTGAAATGGCAAAACTTAGAGGCAAAATAACTATAACTTTCCATAAATCTTTTCCATCGATTGTTAACTAGTTGTGATCATAAGATCTGCATTTGACTCATTTTTGCATAAGATTTTAAAAGGTCTGAATATTTGAAAAAGTGTAATTCATCGCTACTTTTCTCACTTTTCTCACGCACATTTGGCCCAAACAATACATTTACATGTCTTTCTCCTGTTGCTGCCCATAAAAGCGCAAACACTACTTCAATATTACTTCAATATTTCAGGTCTAAGAATTATTTTTTACAAAATTTTTTGCTCTTTTCATTTTTGCCCCATTCTTATTGCACTCTTATCTTATATGAAAATATTAGCTCAAATCATGTGAACATCATTTGTTTATATATTCGCCTTATAATATCAGGTCAGGGAATATGATGGTAGAGCACTTAGAACGAGAAAATTGCCGCAATTATCTCAACCAAATTATGGGTTGAGGGCTATCTCAATAAATCAGTCGGACAGCATCTCTGGCGGGTGTGTTTGCATACATTCATATTCTAAAATATGTATTAATGATATTTAATATCTTAAATAATAAATGTCATCAATTTATCAATAATTCTATCATTTCATAGTTTGATTCAAGTTAGGAATTGTATCATTTTATATGAGTTAACGAATCTTTTATGATCTTTGTTTTACTCTTCATTACAAACTTTTGCTTCAATGAAATGTGATTTATATGAAGACAAATTTTTGAATGTTAGCATTTTTTAGATTGAGATAATTTATATGAAATATTCAGTTGTTATGCGATTGTATATAATGAAAGCTTTCCATATAATTTAGAGTACTTAGTCTTGTGTTCCGTTGACAGTTGAGTCCCTTTTACGCTTTTTATGCTTTGATTTGAAGAGCAACATAAGCGCCATATGGAATTTGAGAGAGACTTATATGATTTGATATTATATGCGAAACTCGCACTTTCACCTCAGACCCGATTTTATTACTAATAATAGTGGATAACGCTTTTATTGAAAGCCCTTTATTATTTGAGAGCTGCTGCAGTTTTTCTCTATAGTGATACTCAATATATTAGAGCAAAACGCGGCTATTAAATGATAAATAGATCTCATAGTAGGCGGTCTGAAGACAGAATCGCTTTGAGACATTTCCGGAGGTATTAAAACACTTGTTCATAAAGAATACTCCACCCCGAATCAAGTCAAAGATAATGATAATTTGAACTATAAGTTACATCAAATTTTATAAGAGTATGTACTGTAGGTTACAATTAAAATTATCCTATCATTCATTAAACCCTGACCTAAGTCTTCTTGACTGCTCTTTTATTCTCGCTCTTTTAATTCGAGATAATTCGAGATCTTATGCTTCATAATCTCTCACATTATCGAAATATTATTTTTCACTTTATTCAAGCTTTTGTTATTTTATAACTACCTAAATATGTGTTCAGAATAATTATTGTTTGTCTCTTTTTTCTTAGTTACATGTCTGTTGGTTGCGCTGCCCTTCAATTAATACTGAAAACATTTTCACCAACTATCAAAACCAACATAACAGCGCCGCCAGGAATTGGTGTTGATATAAACAGAGAAGAAAGGTATTATAATTTGATTCATTTGTCTCTTATTAGATTAAACTAAAACATTAGTGGTCTTTTTGTTGCCATTATTATTAGTGGTCTTTTTGTTGTCATTATTATATCATTGAGGGCTACCTGTGTTCAAATGTTAAGCCATTTGCTCGCATTAATGCCATAATAATTTTAATGCGCTATTTAAGGTTGTGATAGATTTGGCGAATGACTATCTTCTTGTTAAGTATGCAATTAAATAATATATTCAATTCATGAAAGTACGATTATATAAATGTAATTTGAGTTATTAGAGAGCATTTGAATGAAGGTCTAATGCGCATAAGTAAGGTATCAATAAGTTCACCGCAAGATTTATACCCATAAATTAAGGGTTTAAGGCACCGATTTTTACGAAACCCGCATTCGTGTTCTCCTTATCTTTTATGCATGCCTTCCAAATAAGGTCCCCTTAAACTCCTAACCAAACTTTTAGAATAATAATAAGTTTTATTGCGAATTCCTTACATTAATTTATAATATGTTAATATCATCTCAACTAAAACTTGAACTTATATTCGTGTACACAAATACTTCTTTCATTTATAAATATTTCAGAATATATTCCTTATAATTGTAGTTCGATTAGAAGTTTTCATGTCTATTATGGATGTTCTCATTCTTTGTTTGTTGTATTTTGTTTTTTGTTTTCACATATAAATCAATCCTTTCTCTTATTGTTTTAACATTTTCGCATTGACCACAATTCGCTTTCGTAACCACTAATTATTGTGTGAATAATAATTATCAAACGTTAGAATATGTTTCGGCGCCAAACAATTGTTATTTCCAGATTATGTCTGGAAGTGGTTTAAGCTTTTTTAGCCTTTTTAACAGAGGGTAACTAATTCTAAATATAAGGTTACCATCAGTTGCACTACAAATAGTTACTTATAAGTTATGACATTATCTTAACTGCATATTGTTCTTCAGAAGAATTGCTTTTTTCAAATTAGTTTTTATTATATTAAACGTTTCCTCAGCTTTAGTTCACTCTTGTTATGATAGTTTCTCTCCTCAAACATTCAGTTTCGAGTCTTTAAAAAATGTATTTCTTTAAAAAATGTTAGGAATGTTGTAAAAAGTGATCTTTTCAAATGTTTCCCGTTTTGATTTTAAGGAATAAATCGTTTTTTTCTGAACACAAAAAAATCAAATTCGCTTTCATTGGTGTGCATTTGAATATATATTCAGTAAAAGATGTCTAAAATTTGTTGCACGTGCGATATTTCTTTTGATAAAGAACTTCAATATGTTTACTAAACGTTATTTATTAAATTTTTGACATTTTTTTTACATTTTTTTCTTACAGATACAATAAATGCATGAGTTGTTACAATCATTTGCTTTCCGTTCGGGCATTTATTTTGAAACGTCAAACACTTCAGGGAAAACTCGGCCGATCTTTCCGCGAACTATCAATATTGATGCAAAATCTCGAGTAAATATAAATACAACTGAAGTCAACTTCTTTTTTCATACATAGAGTTTATCATAAATAAGCCAAAACTCTTAGTGAGTTTAGATCCGTCCGGGCTCTCAATCAAACCTTACTTCCATTTAATTGTGGAGAAAGTAATTGTGATAAATGCACAAAAGCAATAGTTATTACTTTTATGAGAATTAGTGTGAGAATAATGTATTAATACTTAATGGCCTAAACTTATGTGCCATTCATTGCCATCATTATCATTGGTCTTCATCTGATAATTAAATGCAAATATTGACTAATATATTGATATTACTATATATTAGGTATATATTATACTATATATTATTTAATTTCTCGATTTTTTTTTAGTTTTTTTTAATTCTTAGTCAAAATTATCATTTTGTTTTATTTTTATTGCAAATCTGTTGCCTTTTATTCATCATTCCTTACACTTTAGATAATAACGAGTCTATTGACTATTTTATTTATTGTTTGAAATTTTTTAACTGAACTGAAAACATAATCTGATTTATTATTAATAATGAATAGAGATTTCATGTTTTATAGCAGTTTTATTACAGTTTTAATAGAATTGAATTTTAAAATTCGATATATAAAGGGCAATAAATTGATAATTTTGTTTAGAATTACTAAACGGTGATTATAGTAATTAATAATAAATTAACAAAAATAACTTATTTATTAACTTTTTAATAACTGAATTGTAAATTAGTTCCTTTATAAACGATTAAGAATCTTATTTAATATGAACTTAATTTGTCGATACATTTTAGGATTTAAAATAATTATTGTGAAAGTTGTGAAACAAAACGACTAAAAATCGTTGACTACGACTAGAATCTAACAATTGTTTTGTATTAACCAATTGATATTTTGTTCAAATAAAGTATGTCGAGAATATTGAAAAGATGTTTATGAAATGTTGAGCTTCTTTATGGTTCTTATTAGACTACACCTGGCATTTGAGTCGTGTTTTGGCTGAACAGGTTGTCCGATGTTTAGTATAGTCTAAAACAGAAACTGCTTTGAGGCCAAAATTATCCAATTCGTTATTATTTGCAACAATAGTTTGAAAGGTAATCATTTATCGGCTTATTTGCTAATAATACGCAACAATTTGGCTTTACTTTAATATATTTGCGTTTCAGCAACAATTGAATAAATGGGTTTACTTTTATTCAACAGTAAAGTACTCGATAATCTTGTAGTGATTGTATGTCAGGTAATGTAAGCAAATATTTGGGTGCAATATGTCATTTCTGATATTCAAATTGTCACGCCCTCCAAGAGGTGCAACTTATGCGCAAATTACGTGCAGATTCTCTTTCAGATCTTCACTCTTAGCCTAAAACCCTTACCGTTTTTGTAACCTCTGACCGTTTTGTGATTCAAATCCCACCTGCTATGTGTATATGCGTATCAATTGCTGGTAGCGTTTATTGAGCTGTTAAATTCTTTGACAAATTGCTTCAAAGATCTGCGATAACAAGACCCCAGTTCTCTCGATTCTCTATTTTATAATAAATTCGCCAGTTTTTCAGATGCATTCTATTCATATAAATGCAAAACTTCAATAATAACTTCCAAAATAGAATTGTCAAAGAATTTAACTTCACTTTTATATAAACTCAAATTTGAAATACAATTCATTTGTTAACTTAATTTAATTTTTGAACTTATGCCTCAAACACAATATGATTTGAAATAAGTTATAGCACACAAAGCAGGGAATAATTTGTATCACTTGTTAATAAAAATATATTTAAAAAAAACAAGTTTCAATTGTTCGCGACTGCCGGCATTTGTATTATTACCATAAGATTATATATCATTAACTATCATTTACGAATTACGAGCCACAATACCTGTGCTCAAACTTGAATTATCTGAAGCTACTCTCGAGTGAGACTTGTTTTGTGATCAATGATCAGCGATCACGTACAGTAGTAGTAACTCAGTTATAAAGGCAGTAGTTGTAGTTAAAAGCGACAGACAAATTACAGAAAACCATTTCTACGCTTAAAAAATTGAAGTCAAATAAATATAAAAAATTTTCATTTCACACGACATGGGAATCAGAGACTTAAAAATTGCCGCCGTATTAAAATTGTTCGATAATACGCTCTCGATCTTGGATTGAGTCGTCAAAAGTCAATCATAAAATCTTTCAATAAAAATATAGCTTTTTTGCTTTCTTTTTCTTTTCAACTTTTTTTTCAACTTTTTTTTCTAATCTAAATAATTGAACGAACATCTCATCTATTGTTGGAGTTCATGGGAAGAGTCCTAATTATGTTAATAGTTCTCTCTCTAGCGCATAGTGTAGAAAATTGAATGCATTCTGAAATTTATTCTGAAACATGACTGAATAAACACAATATATTATAAATTTTTATATTATGTTTTTGCCTCTATTTTGAATCAATTTTAAACATCAATTCAAAATGCCATACAATAGACACGTGTTTGTCCAACGTTTCTCTTTTCTTATGCTACTCTATTTGTCAAATTATTACATTATTAGTATATGATATAAAAATAGAGTTGTCCTCAAGAATTGTTTGCATAAATATTGAAAAGTTTGTACTTTTTCTATTATAGAAGTCTATATTTGCCTAAAGAATTACTATTCGTTTAGAATCAAATAAATAAGTATTTGCAACATTACGTTCATTTGGTTTGCTGTTTGCAAACTGACCGCTAACTCGTAAGATCTTAAGTAAGTTTATACACAAGAGATTAACCTCGAATTGACCTCAAAGTTTATGTTTTACTTTAAGCCATGCATTTAAATTCCAAAGAAGTAGTTGTTCCTCTATTGACAGAGAATAACTGTTATGTCTCTCATAGGGTTTC
>JAQIWZ010000957.1:0-14503 GCA_034697245.1 Malaconothrus monodactylus
TTCAATCAAAATAATACTAAAAGTATTTAAATTTTGGTCTAATTTTCAGAATTACATTTACAACGTTTGAAAAGTCTGAGGGAATTATCAGATAAGCTGAAAGACGACAGTTGGAAATATCCGTCAGTCGATAAACTGCTCGGTTTATAAACTATGTCTTCAAGTCATCAAATTATAGATCTTTGAGAATAAGTCAATAATTATATCGATTTAGTTGTTATTTATTTAACTTTAAAGTTGACCTAATCACAAATATGTTTATAAAATCATTCAATTTTTACTTAAATGTCTTTTTTGTGAATCTAAATTTAATTCAATGTTAAAACAATTTGCAGTCATTTTTATTACATTTAATGATCTTTTTTGAATAATTTTTTTTTTGAAAATACACTAAAACAATAAAACATTGTAAAACATTTAATAATAATTCAAATTACAATCACTAAAACAGACAAAAAAAGTTTATTGAATATTATTTTCCAATCGATATTCTTATTGACGGAAAACTGACTTCACTTTATTTCGAAACAAAAGTTGAATTAAAAAACTGCACGAATCAAAAGACATATCGTATAAAATGAATTGACATTTTCGAGTGAACACTATTATAATGTTTTCTCATATTTGCCTTCTCTACAAATCTGTTCTCACACTCAGGAAATGGACATTTGTGAGGTTTATCCCTCTGTGTATCATTAAATGGAGCTGTAATTTATGATTTGTGAAGAATCTCGACTCACATCGGGGCCAATCTTTGTTCAAATCATAAAATGTCAAAACATTTAATCAATTATTCAATAGTAAGTCAATAGAAATTAATTTTAATATAAAAGTCGAGATTATTATCAGTTTATTAGTGAATGAAATTTGTTTTGAAGTTTAAAAATCAGTAATAAATGAAAATTTAATTTTATTAACCCTTTAATTATTCAAATTTGATTCCTTGAGCTAATGGAAGATCTTTGCTATAGTTTATGGTACAGGTGGACCTTCGCATGTATTGCTTCCATGAGTCAGAACCCGATTCTCTTCCGCCTCCCGTTTCCTTTGAAACACAAATTAATTAATTTGAAAAATTAGTCAATACTATAAAGTTTTGATTTGTAAACAATTGCTTACTTTTTCTCCACCAAAAGCTCCACCAATTTCTGCGCCATTGGTCGGAATATTGACGTTAACAATACCACAATCAGAACCTTTGGGTCCAATCCACTAAAGATTAGGTGAATTTAATTTATATTTTATAGCAATTATTTGTATTATTTTATATAAATTGAGGCTAACTTTGAAAGCATGATTGAGATTAGCAGTGAATAGACTGCTGGCCAATCCTTGATCCACTTCATTATTCCAAGCGATTGCTTCGTCTATTGTTTTGAATTTCAAGACATAAACTATTGGAGCAAAAGTCTCTTTGTGAACAATTTTTGAATTGTGTTTCAATCCAGTAATAATAGTGGGCTCAACAAAATTTCCTTCTCTTTCGATTACTTTTCCTCCAAAGGAAATATTTGCGCCTTCTTTTACAGCTTCATTAATAGCTGATAAATATTGTTGAACTGAATCTTTAGTATGCAAAGGACCGTAAAGTGTGTTCTTATCCAATGGATCTCCGATTCGAATTTGGGCGTAAGCTTTAGTTAAACCCGAGACCACTTCATCAAAAACCTAAACAATTATTTCGATCGAAAATTCAAAGTTTTGTTGAGTTAATCGAATAAATTATTTCTCAAACTAAAACTTGTCTCACATTTTCGTGAACAATAAGCCTTCTGGTAGTCGTACATCTCTGACCAGCAGTTCCAGCACAAGCGAATATGGCCGCTCTCACCACCATATTTATGTCCGCGTCTTCGCATACGATTATTGCATTATTTCCGCCTAACTCTAGAATACTTTTACCAAATCTGTTTTGTACGGCTAACCCAACCTTACGGCCAACTTCTGTACTGCCGGTAAATGAAACCAAAGTAAGTCTTTTATCATTAGCAATGGCTTCCCCGACACCAGAACTTCCGCAAACCAGGGAACATATAGAACCCGGAAGATTATTGGCCTCAAAAATTGATGAAACAATTTTAGTGACAGCAATACTACATAAAGGTGTGGTCGACGCTGACTTCCAAACCATAGTATTGCCACAAACCAGAGCTATGGCATTATTCCATCCAAAAACAGCGACTGGAAAGTTGAAGGACGTTATTATACCGATCGAACCCAACGGATTCCAATTCTCCATTAAGACGTGTCCGCGTCTTTCTGATGGCAAAACCTTTCCCTCAAGCATTCTGGAGAGTCCGACCGCATAATCACAAATATCAATATATTCTTGAACTTCTCCCTCGCCTTCACTCAATATTTTGCCCATTTCTAAAGAGATCAATTTTCCCAAATCGCTTTTCTTTTCCCTCAATGCGTTTCCAATTTGTCGAACAATATCACCTCTTTGTGGGGCCGGAATATCAGCCCATATTTGCCACGAAGACTGCGTCTCATTTATAGTCTTCTCATAATCTTCTAAATTGCCAGTTATTACTTCTGCTATCACTTTATTATTTGACGGGCATATCGATTGAATAGTCTGTAAAATAAATATATTATTTACCGATTAGTTAATCGAAAACCATTGAAATTGTGCAAACCTTTCCGTTTCCGCTCCATTTATTGTTATAAACACCAAAGTTTTTTCTTTCAATTCCGAGTCTTTTGAGAAAGTTATACTCATTGTCATCGATTAGAAAGTTTGAAGACATGTTTCGGCGATTTATTGAACTTAAACTAATTGAATAAATATATCAAAGAATCAAAAATATGTTCTCAAATTACATGAGATATGAGATTTAGTTCAAGGATAAAACTTTTCATTTACTTATAAAGTTGAGAACATCTAAATATTTGACCAAAATTTTTGGTAAATTTATTGATAATTAGTAAAGAACTTCTTATATTCATTTAAAAATAAGTGCGAAATTCGTTAGTAGTTTATAATAAGCAAAACTCCAAACTAGCAATACTAGAAAATTGGCTAAAAAATTGTTTTTCGACAAAAAAAACTTGTTATCAATTCAAGAAAGATATGAACTACAGGTAAATGAAAGTTAGCCTTAAGCTATTTTTCGGTCAATAATTTTTGTCACTCTAAAGATGACGCTTTATTTCTATTAATTAACGCTTAAATTATTTATTTAATTGAAAAATATTTTCAAATAAATTATAAATTAAATTACTTTTTATTAAACCATAGGTTCTCAAAGTGTTGTCTCTCAACTGATCTAAACTGAAATCCAAACCTGCAGGCATTCAGCTGTATGTCTATTGATAAGTCTTATGAAACATGAGTTCAACACAAAACTGATAAACAAAACCAATGTTTTGCGAACAGTCATTCAAACATTTAAGTTTTTAAAATATAGTGAAATCTATTGATAAACAATTTGCACAAATATTTTTCATTAAATTAAAGATCAAGTTTGAGATCAATTGAACTCAATCTGAAAATAATGTCAAATGTTTTTGATAATGAAAATAATTGTGATATTAAAAAAATAAACAATTCGTTGTGTTGTTGCGAATACTATAATGAAAATGGCATTAGATCTCATTTATTAACCTTCTGTTGTAATTGCGAAGCAATTGATCAAACATTTGACAGGTATTTATCATTTCATTTATATTGAAATTGTTTTCAATTAATTAAATCGATTCGTAGAATAATTCGTTGCGATTCGGTTCCAAAGAGTTTACTCAAGTCTACGATCAAAACAATTAAAGATAGGGTACGATATCCTTATTGTGATGGAAAGGGTGCCCGAACTCTTGATCTGGAGATTGTTTTGCCACCGATTATATTGAGTCTACTATTGATAATTGCATCGATTGGATCGATCGCTACTCTGGTCTCACTTTTCTTCTTATTGCCGACAATAATATATTGTGTTTATAAATACTATTTAAATAATAAAAAGTTAGGAGAAACCAAATTTTTCCTTTCGTGGACTATTTCTTCGCTGGTACTCCTTATGTAAGTTTTTTACGTCTAATACTCTACTATTTAAATAACTCATTATTTCTAATAATATAATTTGTTTTTCTCAATTTATCAATCGATTAGATGTGTGTTCGAATTGCAAGTCTTTCCATACCTCGAAATATTATTCTCCGAAAACTTTGTCTTAATATTATTTACATCTTTAGCATTAATTTTAGTCATAATATTGAGGAAAAATCATTCAGAAATACTTCCATCAAACAATTCAGAAGTTTTTATATATAATTATTGGATAAAATGTTCAGTTAGTAATAATTATTATATAATATATTTATTATCATTACTTTCGGTGACAATTGCCCTCATATATGGTTCTCAATTGACTCTAACGACTATATGTCACTCAACTTTATTTATCGAAACTATTTTGATTCCTGACGATTGCTCTGAAGTCTATATTGAAATGCAGTCAGTATTTTATATTTAATTAACTTTTTATTTGATTCATTTATATTTAATTGACTTTTAATTATTTAAAATTGTTTAGATTCGGATTATGTTTTGTTTGTGCTGTTTATTCCCTACAAATCGCAATGTGTATTATAATTTCATTAGCATTTAGACTTTGGACTACTGTTTGTGCGAAAAGGAGTCACAGATATATTGAGCTTAAAAGAGATGATTACTAAATAAATTTAGTTTAGAATAACGCCATTTTACAGTTCAGTAAATTGCAAATTATATACTTTACGGATTGTAAAAATGTCCTAATTTTATCATTAATTAAGAACATTTTATGAGTCAATCAAATTTAGAAAATATTTAATAAAACTATTTTATCAATTGATTATTTAATTTTTATTATGTTTATAAACTTAATTATTATTCAAATAATTGTAATGAATATCTCTTTTTGAATTTGTTTCTTAAAAATTTTTAAATTAAAAGTTATTATTTTTCAAACTATAATTTAAATAATTATTTTGATTATATTTTCCTACAATTAATTTGCGGTAAATTATCAATAATTAGCAATGATTTGATTCCTGTATTTGTATGACATAAAAATCTAATAAAAACTAAAATTCATTACATTTTATGACTAGCATTACATCAATTTTACTATTTATCAGTAGATATTAATAATCATTCGCTTTAATACAGGATTTTGAGGAATAAAGTCACAAATAATTTTAATGAACAAATATTTTATATCAATATTTTTAATCTTTAAATAATTTTTAGTTTTAAAAATGGATTCAAAATTGTTGAAAACATTTCTAATCAAAGTTAATGCACTTTTGACTTAAGTTTTAAACTTCAATTCAATTTCTTCAATGAAGTCTTTGAAAGAAATATTTCTTTATTTTTTGACGAATTGAACTTAAAATTATTGTGAACTTTACGTTTAATAGAAAATGAAATAATGATTTTTCTAAAGGGAATTCCGAAAAGTTTTCAAAATTTTCAAGTGGATGACTAATTCATTAGTGAAATAGCATTGATATTACTATTAATAAAAACCCCAATATTTGAAATAAATAAAGACGTAATTTATGTAAATTTGCAAACTGCGCCATTTCTTACAGTTTATTGTTTAGTCTATGAATTGTGGGCAGATTTGCGATCATATGACACATCACTATATCTTAATTTGACACAAATTTATCAATAAAATTAATACCAAATTATTGTCAAAAAATTAGTTTAATTTAATTTATTTAATAATAAATTTGTTTAAATTTTGTTAATTTGTTATTAAATTAAACGAATGGCGTCTCGAAAGAAAGTTTTACTTAAAGTCATTATTTTGGGCGATAGCGGGTATTAATCATTATCAATATTATTATTTCAATTATTATTTATTTATATTCTATATTATACTGAAATTAATGTGATATTTGACTTATATTTTTGCAAATAATTGAATACCTTTAGAGTCGGAAAGACATCACTAATGAATCAATACGTGAACCATAAGTTCTCTAATCAATACAAAGCTACGATTGGCGCAGACTTTCTCACCAAAGAAGTGGTGGTCGACGACAGACTCGTAACAATGCAGGTAACAATATTCAATTAATTATATTTCAATTATTTGCTAAACATTTTTGACGCAAAACTATATTTTGCTTACGAAGGAATAGATCATTAATTAATGAATGACTTATTTATGTGACTATTCATTACGATATGACATGAGATTTGAATCATACAAATTATAACTTAACGAATGTCTTTTTCTATCATTAAGTTTGTTCTCTTTGTCTAATTCTTATTAAATGTGTATTTTGTTTGTGATTTCAAACTATTTTCATCAAAAATGGATCTCATTATAAATTATAATGTAATCAATTTTGAGCTAATTATATGAATAGATAATCAACATTTCAATTAGTTATGAAATATATTATAGTTTTGTTGACTCGGATACCAAAGCATATCTCAGATGACAGACAGCTGTTATATCGCTATTGAGTCAATTTTTCTTACAAAGCATTGCGTTTAACATTTAATTTAATTTGAATAAAAATTATTTTTATTTTTTTCACATAAATTCATAATTTGTCTCAAATTATAAACACTTTTATTAATCGATGACTTGAACTATAGTTTCATATCATTTGTTTCACCCATTAATTCAAAAATCGTGACCTTTCCTTATTTACGTTGTATTAAAAACGAAAAAATAATTTTCTTTTTTGTTATTTCAATTGATTCTATGAAACGCTTTCTTTCGCGAAATAATGAGGAAAAGTTTGCTTCGAATGAAAAGTGCTTTTTGTAAAATAGCCTAATATGAGAAATAGATACTAATCATCAAAAGGAACTTCTTTTAATTTAGTCTCAATTTCATTATATTTATAGTTTTTTATCGATTAAGTTCATAAGAGCGTAAAAATAGTTTTTCTCATTTAATTATTAATAAAATTGATAACAACTAGTCTCTTTGTATCTAAAATTTTATACATGTTTTTGCCGTTAGAACATTTTATTTCATCAAAAATAGTTTATTAATCATTATTATAAATTATAACCTATAATAATGTTATTTGTTTTAAAACTATGAAGTTATTTATCTAATAAGTGATTCACAACTTTCTTAATTTATAAACAATGTGTAACTCAATGTTTTGGATAACTCTTTTAAATGAATTTATTTTAAAAGTTTTGATCAAATTTTCAAATAATGATAGAGTTGTGTTGATTCTTAATGCTTAATTTAAAATAATTAAATTTAAATTAAAGATATGGGACACCGCCGGACAGGAAAGGTTTCAATCATTGGGCGTTGCGTTCTATCGCGGAGCAGATTGTTGTGTATTAGTGTTTGACGTGACCGCTCCCAATACCTTCAAATCACTCGATTCCTGGAGAGATGAATTCCTGATTCAGGCCTCTCCCAGAGATCCCGAAAATTTTCCGTTTGTGGTCATCGGAAATAAAGTGGATTTGGAAAATAGAGCCGTAAGTATTTATGCAATTTTTCAATCATTCTGTTTCTATTAGTTCTGAATATTTGATGTGACCTATCGTTTGGTTTAGGTCTCCACTAAAAGAGCTCAGGGCTGGTGTCAGAGCAAAAACAATATACCATACTTTGAGACTAGTGCTAAAGAGGCCATTAATGTCGAGCAGGCATTCCAAACGGTAGCTAAAAATGGTTTGGCTCAAGAAACTGAAGTCGAATTGTATAACACAGACTTTCCCGACAAAATCAATTTGAATAACGAGCCGAACAGTTCACGGAATGATAGCTGTGCCTGTTAAACATCACACACCCGACCACTCTTTTAGCACACTATTAGCTCAAATCGATTACAATTTTCATATGCATTAATACTGTTAACAGATATTCGATTATATTATCAGATGATTCGATTCGAGTAAATATATAAATATAAATATTATAAATATATATTGAATATTAATTTCAATGTAATGTTTAATATGACAGTTGGCTTCAGTATAACATCATTTACTGTACAGTTTGACTCTATATTAAGTCTAGCCTTTGTTTAGAGTTTTTGTTGTCCTTTTCCTAATTAAGTAAACTTTATTTAAAATTATAAATATATAATTATTTTAGTTTAAACCCATTATTGATTACAACATTTATAAATTTGTGAACTTTATTTGCTTTAATAAATTTAAATGTTTTTATGAAAGTTTCATATCAAAGTTTTTATTCATTTTAATATAATTTTTTATATCTCAAGCTATTCATAACAATATCTGATTTCGATTGTGTTATCACTAGTGATGAAATTTCATAAAATCAAAGTAGATATCGATTTGTTATTTCTGATAATTTTTCTTGTGAAATGTTACCGCTTTTCAATCTTTCGATTATCGACTTGAGGACTGAATTAAAACAAAAATTCAAATTAAAAACTTTTAATTTAAAACATCAGAAAAACATTTGTATTATTGCGATTTCGGCTCTCATTATCAATAAATTAAATTGAGTTTAAGCGCGATCTGCAATAATACGAATGTTATCCTCAACTCTTAAACCAAATTGAAGTGATAATTTGAAACTTACTTTTTTTATCGGTTTCGGAAAGGAATAGAACCAGAGTTTCAAAACGAGGAATTTTCGTCATTTGATTCAATACATTACTTAAAAAGTTTAAATCATTTGAATGAGAAATAGTGAAGAGTATGTCTGACATCATTTGTGGCTCAAAAGTACTCGAAAACAAATTTGTAATCTTATCGGAACCAATCATTTCTAGATATTTAAGTCTTAACTGAATTGAGTGAACGCCTACTAATTGACGCCAATCGCACTCAAACTGATAATAAGTTTTGGGCACATTTTCAGGTAATTTCACTTCAATTTCACTAATTTTTGATTTCTTTTCATTAACTTTAATATTGATTAATGGCTTATTTGACTGAAACTCTTTTTGTTTAACAATAGGTTTGACATCAATTATAGCCTTCGACTTAAAAAGACTTTCAATGTAATCGACTTCACGTTTGGCCTCTTTATTATTGGGCTCTAATTTGAGGACATGATTGAAATCATTAAGAGCTAAAACAAATCTATTCAAAAGTTTTCGAGCCATTCCTCTCCTGTAATATCCCTTCACGTAATTGTTGTTTATATTAATAGCAAGACTACAATCGTTTTCAGCTTCAATTGCTCTCAAAATTAATAAATAAATTCATTAATTAATTGAAATACAAATTCAATCAATAAATAATAATTATCACAAAATGTCTTACAATCCATTCTTGAGATAAGCGATGGCACGATTGCAATAAAAGACTTCATTCATTGGATTCAATTGAATGGCTTTTGAATAGCAATGAATGGCTTCACTTATATTTCCACTTTTGAAGTGTTTGTTTCCCTTTAATTCATTTTAATTAATAAATTAATTAAACAAATTTTCATTTTATATCAATATAAATACCATTTCTTTTTCGATTTCTGCCTCTCTTTTCATTGTATTTATATTGTTATCAATTCGTGACATTTCACAAAAAAAACATATTATTTATTAGTATTCGAGAAATAATTTAAATGAAAAACACGATTAATTCAAGGTTTAATTAATTGTCTGAAAAACTTTCAAATCTATAAGAATTCAATTTAAAAACATGTTTCAAAACAAACACAATTTTATTATTATTTTGAATATTGAGTGCCATCTATTTATTGAGACAAACTTTAATTAAATAAAGTTTTAAACTTTTTTTATGATCAAAAATGTCAATAATTATGATTGAATTGATTGAAAACAATAAAATTCAACACAAATAATATTTTTCTTGTTGTTTATCACATGAGAACAAAACTGATCGAATTGAGTAAAACTTTTTTAACTTCAAACCAAAAAATTGAAAATGTTTATCAAATGTTTTGAGTTTTTGCGCGAACTATCAATTTATCAAAAAATTATCTAAACTTTACAAAAAACAAATGTAATGATTAAACATAAGAAATATATAAGAATCAAACTTTATTTTTGCTAAATAAGAATTTGAAATACAAATTCATAATAAATTACGAAATTCTAAGAATGCATGCAATATATAACTAATGACTTGTCGAGAATTTGATAGAAAATAAGGGAAAAGACAAACAGAAACATTGCATCAAAGCTTATATTAAATGATAAAATAAATGCTGAATTAAAAGTAATGATTAATAAATAAATGATTCAATTATGCGTTTATAAGTAAGAAATTTCTGTTTTTTCGTTCAGATTCTCATTATTTTCGACTGAATACTGATTTTGATCTAAGTTTTGATGCTTTCGATACTTTTCTACCAATTCTTCTAAAATTTCTCTGAAAACAATTGTTTCGATATTTTGTCCCAACTATTAGAAAGAGAATAAATAATTAAAACTCAAAATTTTCGAAAACAAATAGAAATACCATATGAAGTATAAACCAATCGCCAATTTTAAGTTTATGGACAATAAGTTTTCTGAGATCACAACTTCGGCCTCCTTTTTGATTGGCTAATTCGAAACGCCAGCGACACATATAATAGCGAACAATTGGGCAACAGATCAAAACAAATCTAAATAGAATTACAATCGAAGTTATGATAACTAGAAAGCAGTACCAAAACCAAAGAAATATAAATATCTTCTCGTTGTAGATATTGATCGGCAGAACACAAATGGTATCTATAGTTTCTACGGAGCCCGAAGCGCCATATCTGAAGAACTGACATTTACTCATTCGCGGAAATATCTATCAATAGAAAACTAAAAGTTTGAAAAATATACGAAAATATTGATATCGATTGCATTAATCATCAAAACTGAAATTCGATACCTTATTCATAGGATCGGATCTGATTTCTGGATCAGTGTATGCGAATTTGATGACATCAAAGCCATAAGTGAGAAATTCTCCATCAAGAAAAGCATTAATGAAAGCCATTTGCGCCAAAACGTTGAGGAGGGCTAACAATTCACAAATAAAGTATTTGATGGCATACCAGTCATTCTTGCCTGAAGTTTTAATTAAATATTCGACAATAACCGTTGTTTTTTTAGTTCTTTGCTCTTTGAAATAGTTTAGGTCTGAGACAAGAGAACACATTTTGTCTGATTCCCAGACTTTCCAAAGCCAACGCGGGAAATAGAAACAAATTGCTTCAAAAAATAGTATAAACCAAACCCATTGATAGTAGACTTGAATAATTCTATCGCTTGGATTCACCGATAATCCGATTCCTGGATTCACGAATTGATTTCCATCTATTCCTCTAATTTTCATACCTATGGCTGTCTTCACGGTATAAGTCGAATGAATGAAACAATAAGTGTTTAATAAACTTTTAGAAATGACTTCATTTTGATCGCAATCAATGGGATCGCCAGCTATTTGTTTAGTGGTCACTACAATACAAAATGACATTAAGATAATGACAGTTAGAGTGCAATGAAGTCGAAACACATTTCCGTCGATATGTATTCGACGATATCGTAATAGTTTTGACAACTTTTGGAAAATATCAATCATTTTTATTTGGAAAATATCTAATTAACTAATTTAGTCAATCAATTCGTGTATTATTTGATTGAATTAAAGTTAATTATTTAAATAAATTTGACTTCTTTTAAATGTTTTGTTAGTTTTGCGTAATTGAAATGTGATCTTTTTATTTTAATAAAGTATTGCATTCAATATCTTTTATGCAGTAATGAATTGGTTTCTAACAGTTTTACAGTACTTCAAAAATATGATACATTTTTCATGTATTGATCATTAAATAGACTTCAAATTAAGTTTAACTTAAGTCTTCGTTAGCATAAGATCTTTAGTATTGGATTTTTAGAATTTTAACCAATTTTAAGAAATAAAATTATTTGATTTGTAATTTTGACAATTCTCAGGACTGATGAAAAATTTAGGCTCAAAATTATGATCAATTCTCAAAATGAATCCGAAAGCTTTCGGTTCCCATTGGAAAAGAAATTTGATATTTTTATAAAATAAATGAAACATTTCATTAAATTTTTCAAATTCTGTTTTATTGAGTTTTAATAATTTTATTTATTTTAAAATAAATAAACATTTAAAAAGTGAACTTTAAAGTAAAAGTTTAAAAATTACATTTTAAGAGCAAAGTTAATGTCATCGATGGAGACATTGAGTCGAATACGTCTGTGAAGATCAGAATTACTATTTTCTAAAATTATAAGTCTTGAAGAGTGAAGATTTTGCGCAACTTTTGCCAATTCAACAGTACTCGGAGTGTAATGTCCTTCGAATCGACACATGTCGATGTGATGTTTGTAGACATTAATAAAAGCCGCTTCTTCTACGCCTGAAATACGAAATTCTTGAACAATTGACTGTAAGAATAGCTGTTCATGAGTTGTGGCGCTGCGAATGCGAACCAATTTTATTGAGTTGAATATCTCGTGAAGAGCACAGTCGACGTCTTTCATAGAAACGCATTCTTTTTCTTCCATTTGTGCGATTTCTACGGAACGACGACATATATCGAGAGCACGTCTCGCATCGCCTGAAACTGCGGCCACTTTTCGACAAATCAATTGCAAGGCATCCGAATCGAAAACGTTGGGCAAACCTTTAAGTCTTGAATTTATGATAGTTTCGAGTTCTTTATAAGAATAGGGATGAAATGAAAGACGTGTTAACCCGAGTCTACTCGAGACTCGATTAATCATAAGCTTTTCGGGCAAATCCATGGCGTTGGCGATCGCCAGTACTATAAGGTTAGAATGAGGTCTTGTCGGCCAATCAAACAAATGATACAAAATGTTTTGTTTACGCGTTCGCAACAAATCGAGTTCATCGACCATTAGGATTACGAACTCCTTGTTTGGATCACAATTAGAAAATCGGTCATTAAGAGTGTCCGCCGATTGATATGACGACCGCTTCTCTCCCGTCAACTCCTATTAAATATTATTTAGATATTTATTATCGATTGAACTCAAAATTGAGATTAAGAAAACACTTACGAACAGAATCTGAACATAACTCTGAAACGGGTCACTCAATCGCAAGCCATTGATTTCAATGAACTTAAATGGACGGTATTTATTGTTTGACTCAAGTTTTCGTTTCACTTCATAAACAGTGGCCGTCTTTCCAGTTCCGGGAACTCCAGAAATATACATACATCTAATCATTCAATTCATTAATAGTAAGTAATGACTCATAAGTGCTGTCACTTACCCCCCAATTCCTTCAATTAATTTGCTTTCGACATAACTGAAGATATCATTGAATTGCAATTCACGACAAGGAAGTGATTCGGGCGCTGAACACGAATGCAATCGCTTTAGACATATGTCTAAACATTTCTTTCTATTGACTGACTTTTCAATCGATTTATTATTTGTCAATAATTTCTTTTTAACACTTTTTGAATTTTCGACTATTTTATCGTTGATTTTGATTTCATTTTTCTTTTCAATAATTGATTTTTTAGAACTTTTATTAACCAAAGAATCACTTTTAGAGTCATTTAATTTTTTAGATGTTTTCGATTCTTTCACAGAATTTCTTTCATTTGATTTAATTTTATTAAAATTTATCTTTTCTTCAATCTTATTATCAATTTTTAAATTATTTGAACGAAGAGTTCGTTTACTGTTTGAGACATTCGTTTGTTTTGATTCTTTTTTCTTAGGCTTTGTTTTTGACAATTCTTTTGATGAATCAGTTTTGAGACAATTTGTTTCGTTATTATTATAATTAATACTATTATTGATCTCTATTTTTGAACGAAGTATTCGTTTATTATCTAAACAATAATCAGTTTTATTATTATTAAAAATGATATCATTTTCTTCACTGCAATTACTCTTCAAATCAATTAGAAGAACTTTTAATTCCTTATGAAATACATTGTCAACAGTCTTGAAGTCATCGATTCCGAACTTTTTCGGTGTTTTCCTCTTTCGAGGTAAACGACCATTCGATGTATTGGACATCGTTTCAGACTTTTAAATCACATGTTGACACAATAGTGTTATCAATAGATTTTAGCGCGAATTTCATTGAGTTTCAATCCATAAGTTATGTTATAATTGAAAACTAAAATTCTCTCATTATTAGCACTCATTTAATAAAACAAAACTATATTTATAGAAACCCTTATTTCATATTTTATTACGTTATTTATTGGTTTGAAGTTTCTCTTTAACGAATAGCACTTTAAAAAAAGTTTTTTCGGAAATAAAGTTTAGAACTGAGAAAATAACAAAATTTACAGAAATTAATAAATGAGCGAAATTTTGTTTTAATTAAAAATCGCTTTTAAACAATATTATAAACTCATGTGATATTAAAATTAATTCGATTTTCTTCTATTTTTTAAAATTAAATTTTTTATTATAAGAATTCAATAGATCTTAAGAAATGACTATAAATTTTGTTAAATAATTATAATTATAGAAACATTTAATAATTATAATTAACAGTTTGCAGTTTTAAAACAATAAACTATTTATTATTAATTCTTTAGTTCTATTTATTTGTTAGAGTTTTAAATAATATTTA
>JAQIWZ010000958.1:0-14503 GCA_034697245.1 Malaconothrus monodactylus
TAAGATAAATTCCAAAGGGTTATAAAAGTTAATAGAGAATCAAAATGGGAGTGTTAAACAAATTGCTGACATAAATTTCCACATTAGGTTAGCCCTCCTTTTCCATTGTTATGTAAGTTTTGCATTGAAGGCAAAAGACAAGCAAATTAGATGTGCATTATCTAAAAAAATTGAAAACAGCAATGGCTTGAAATTGGATCCCAAATGAACAGAATAAGATCGAAGCGATAGACTAAACTTCTTAACCCATTGAAAATGAGAGATTTAACACATTAGAGTTAGATTTCTCTTCGCATGTCTAGATTTAACTTAATATGTTGTAAAGGAAAGTGACTGAAAAGAAAGGATTTTCAATCATTTGCCAACATTGCATTCACTGTTATGTTATCACAAGAGGTAAGACTTGCGGTTTAGCTTTGACCGGAACCAACTATTGTAGATCATAGCTGAGAGGACTTTAAGCATTGATCTCCTGCTGAACTGATATTTGTAATACAAAGAAGTAGGAGGTCTGGCAAAGAGAATGAAGGCTAAAAGTGAGAGACGAGTAAATACAAAAATATTAGGGAAAACCTAAGAGAAGAGATGCGACTCAATGAGGAAATGAGAACGAGCTATTCGATAGAGGTTTAGTTGCGAGTACGAACATTATATCTCTACGTTTTGTGTAGTGTATAATGTTTTGGTCGATATCGAATCGATTCATGACAAACAGTATGGACGTAGATATAATCGCAGCCATACAATAATAACAACAGTGATTACTTAGTAAACTAAGTCAGTCTTTCTTTTTACTATTCTCATATTATTTCGGTCCAAATCATATTGTTTTCAGTTGCGTATAGTTTTGTTTTTTACAATCATTAAACAGATACTTTTCACCCTTTGCTAATATAAGCATTGATTGATTGCAATTAACTTAATTAAGTAAAATTAAATATTCAACTTTCGTTCAATATTTAATTGTATTTTCAGCAAATATTAGATTTTTGTTATTACTATCCACTAAACTGTAAATGTCATAAAAATCGAAATGAAACAAATTATTCAAATAATCAGATGATTTTTTTCCTAAATTATTTTTATTTATATATTTTATTATTGTATAAAAATTTATTCTCAATTATAGTGTAATTTACAAATTGTGTGTTTCATAATGTGTTTTACTTAATCTAAAGACTGTCTACAGTTTAATAATAAAATTTATTCGCGAAAGAATCGATAGATTATAACTAGAAATTAGTTCCGCCTCTAAAAGTTCCTCCAATAACCTGCAAAATATAATAGACTATACTCTTCTCTACTATATTATAATAGTATGCAATAATCATATACAGTATGTCGCATATGATATGAACGCTTCTCAAAAAAATGATGAGATGCTAAGAGGAGTTCAGCGAACTTATGCCTAATGTATTGAATACTAATCTAAAGCTCAAGTAAAAAATAAGCCCTAATATCATTATATGAATAACTAGTAATATTAGTCATAAAAGATGAAATAATATGACCAAATATTTGATATCCTAATTGGTTGTGGCTCTCATCTAAATTCAATCTCCAATACGTCAAACCAATAAAAGTACACTTTCTCTATATTATATCAAAATAATAATCCATTGTAGTTGTCAATAGTATGATAAATAAATGTGCAACAAGAATAAGATAATGCATTTCCGCCACAAGTAAGTCAATCAAACCAAAGAAGGGAACAACTAATACATTGGAATCAACACTAAAATGAAAAGTAGAAGAAAAAAATAAACTAGAAAGAAAATCACTGGAGAGATTGGCGATAATAATAAAGCTTATGATGGAATGAGACTAGGCTTTGAAAGTAGTGAATACACTAATCCGGCCATAACTTGGCTCTTTGCATGCAAACAACTTTCTCTTTATCAAAAGAAAAACTATTGCTTTAAACTCACAAATATTTTTTATACAGAAGTCATATTATACTATAAATAGCAATCCTAATGATACAGAATTCAACATTAAATTTATAAAATTACGATCAAAAAGTCGGTCGCTTTAGTCTAACTTTTTCAATATTAAATTCACAAAAATATTTTTTAGTCGACATAAACTTTATTACTGAACTGTTATTTCTCTATTTTATCTATGAAATAATCCCAAACAGAATTCATCAATAGATCATTACAGATAAAGATTAAACTTAAATAATAAAGTAAATTCTCTCAAAAAGACTTAACATAAATAATTAAAATAGTGAGGAAACGGACGAATGCATTTTTGTCAGTAAGCTTTCAAATATGTGATGAAAGTGACATTCAGTCAAAATACAAACTCTCTTTTGGGATTTAAATTTAGAAAATAAATTGAAATAAACTTGAGTTTAATGTCATAACAGATTGTAATGCGCTTCAAATGAATTTGATTTTTTGCTATACTTTTATATTAATCTAATACAAACTTCAAATATATGTTGTATAAATTGAGTCAACAAAATAAATCCCAAATTTCAATTGTAAACAAATTTTTGAATAAATTTTTACATTTTAGTCCTTTTTAAAGCTCAAAATAACCAAATCAACAATCTTGAGATCTCTTATTAAATTAATTTTTTACTTATAAAATTTGCTTAAATAATAAAATTGGTGAAAAAAATTCACTCGAATCCTATCAATAAGTGAATACACGAGTTGAAAGAGACATTTTTCGATTAAATGTGCTCTAGTAATAGATTATGTTTTACTGTATTAAAGAAAATTCTTAGCAAATATTGTAGACTCAATATCTTATTTACTAATCCTATCACTAATCCAAATACCTTTGAATGCTGAACATAACTATGACATTGTTTGCTTTTAATGAAAATCTTTTTTATGGTAAAAAATCCAATTCAAGATAGAAATTAATGCTTGAGAGACAACAAGAAAAGTATTAAAAAAATAATAAATAAAAGAGGAAACCCTTCTTTTCTTGACTTACTTTGAGAGAAAGATATGAAATTAAAATTTATTGTTATAACCAGTGATATACTGTATAATAAAGTTGCTGTGAAGTAATATAAAAGTAAATAATTGGTGAATACGATTAAACTGTGAAAGTTTGGCTCACATCCAACTTAAAAATAGCCATTACTATTGCAGCAATAACTCATATGTGCAAAATTTTGTGTGTCATCAATCGATTTGAACTAGAAATGAAAAGTAATAATAATTTTCATTTCTGGATCGCATCTTTAATCAGTGCTTCTCATCGAACAAAAGAAATAATGCTTTTATCAGTTGTAAAAAATTTCAAAGTAGATTCAATTTAGTTAAAATGATAACTGAGCCTAATATACAAGAAGTGTTGTAGTTAAATGTCTATAGAATTATTCACTTTACACATTTGACTTTTAAGTTTAATCAACAAATTCATGAATTATTTATTTTAATCTTCAAATAATAAGAAATTTATGAGCCGAAAAATTTTTAATACACAAATTAGAATAAGTTCAGTGAAACAAATCTATGCCTCTGGAAGTCTATGATTTTCATTATATTTATGGTTTACATTAAATATTTCAAAAACGTTTGAAAAATTTCATAAATAATTTTTTCTCTTATTTGCTGTTAAGTTTGATTCTCGATTGAATAGAAGATTCTCTATTATGAGTTAGATTTTAATTGATTTAAACATCAATTAAAAATACTGCCAAAATAATTAACAATATATTTATTAAATTGAAATAAATATGAACTGTAAAGCATTTGACACATATAAATATTTGAAATACATTCGTACGAATTTATTAAATGAAATAAGTGTTCGTTCAACCATTTGATTACATTCCAACACTACATCTCGAGTATCACTTTCTAATGGATCGGAAAATATGCAAATCATCAACAAATAAGAATTAATCTAATTTTCAGTTCATCCTTTTTATTATAAAAATAATTAAACTAATGAAATATTTATAGCGCTAATACTGAAATATTATTACTTGAATACTAATACTATACCATTACAGCTCTGACAATGTGCAAAACCCTAACATTTTTTACCCAATGCGGAAATATTAATTAAATTATTATTTGACACAATAGAGTAGAATGAGAAATGCAATAAATTATTTCAAAAATATTTCCGTTCTTATGAAAATTGCTCACAAATCAAACTCCAAAATGAAGTTTGAACAGGAAATAAGTTATAATATATAATACAGGAAAGCGAACAATATTATTGTTAAACTATATTTCATAATAAAATTAAAGTTAGATTTGAATTTTTCAAAGCTATATTTCAAATAACGACTTCGGTAATGCTTTTTTTACAAAATTTTTTTGATAACCAAAAATTTCGTATGAGATAAGAATATTTAAATAAGTGTACAGAATATTTATTTTATTTTGAGCAATACTAAAGTCACAACATTTTGGATCGCGCTTTAAATACCACTTCACTGCAATACAAAGAATGCTCAACTTATAAACCATACAATAAATAGGCATCAATTTTGTCAGTTTCAAAGTAACCCACGAGAGATGCATTAGCAAAGCAAATGAGCACAATTTTTGATAGCAATGCCATTCACTTTCGAAGAGCATATTTTTAAAATAAAATACTCGAGTGTATAAGAATCAGGTCATTCATAATATATAGTGACATTATTATACTGTAAGTTTTTACTAAAGGCATGATATTTTTCTCTTTTACTTTCCAAAATGAAAGTTGAAAATACTTTTCTCTAAATAAAATACGATAGAAAATATTAAAGAATTGGCTAAAATATAAATTTCGATCGAAATTTTGATGCTTAAAAGCTTAAAGCAGATTGAATGAGCAGTTCTGCCATATTTCTCTCCGCTCTTATTGAGCAAACTTTTTCGGATCTTCACTGAAATCGCCTCAAATATTTTACAAAATGATGTTAAGAAACTTTAATATACTCTTATCGCTAACTTAAAGAGGAAAAAGAGCTACTTTTTATGTGTTGAAAAAGTTAAATGTTTACAATGCTTTCAAAGGTCTCAGGCATAGAATGTTATTTTTTTTAAGAAAATCATTTCCATTAAATTGAAAGCAACAATTTTTACTTTTACTTTATTTTTTACTCATGAGTTTGGTTTTAGTTCATCCTTTATTATGGATTTTATGCAATTCTCTCGTGTTATTCCCTTTCATGACTTTATATAGCCTCAAATGCGGGCGTATAGTACAGACCGAGTGGGTTTATATATCTATAACATTGATTTTTGTAGTGATGGGCAATGGCATAAATCATTGCCTACTGCTTCAATTTCATTGAATAAAGCAAAGCATATACTGTACGACATGACACAATACTTTGATATTTGCAAATCTCACAAGAAAAGGCATCATAACATTCCTATTATGACGCATTCTTTCTCAATACATTAAACTAAAATTTTCGATGTCTCTCAAAATAAGAGTAGCGTAAGGAATAGTATCAAATCCATATTACTTTAACATAAATTGCATCAAATATTTCATGTTTTAACTCATAAGTTATTTCAGTTAATCAATGAATACATTTATAAGAAATTTCGATTTCAAATATATTTTTATTTTCTATTTTTCAATACGTTAAGCAATTAAACTTCATAACTAAAACTTTAAAAATTCACAAAATATGTAAAATTATCGTTAATTTATTTCTCAAGGAAATAAGTTAATATAAATTATTCAATTGATATGTATAGTCACGAAAGAGCACATCTTATCATGAATACCGTATTTGCTTTTTATATTAAAATAGTTAACAAAAGTAGTGCATTATTTCAACTCAAATTTGAATGATTGCAAATTTAGTATTTATTCAACTTATTTGTTTTAATGAACAATTATTTCTTTATTTCAACAAAAAAAACATAGAAAATGCAGAAATTAATTGGAAAATAGTGTAGAAAAGAAAGAATATTTACAATGAATAGAAAACAGAATAATCTAATCTATATTTAAAACTTTAAAGTTTTAGGCAATTTAAAGTCTTGAAAGTATTGAAATTACACAAAGTATTAAAAGCAATGAGCGTCAAGAAAGATAATAATTATTGTTCACTGAATTTTCGCCTCTCATTGAAATTGGAATTAAATTGATTTGAAGACACGAGTCAATAGTGAATTCGCTTCATTACGAATAATATACAAATTATATTTTTATAAATTACTCTTATATGAAGTAAATTTATTCGGAAGAATTATTAAATATAGAGTATATTTTAAAATTATGAATTTTAAATAAATCTTAAATGAAATAATACCAAATGCAATATTAGACACAATGAAAAGTAAATATTATGTTTAGTGCCTCACCATTCGATGTGAAGAAATGAAGTCATTATTTAATGAAGAGAAGTAAATCACATTCTTATCTTGAGATGCAGAACAGTATTTTGAATTTGTAGCAGAAAAAGGTTTGCAAAATAGTGGCTCAAACTAAAAGCAAATACACGAAACTCTAATACCCGTTAAGCAAATTCAATACTTATAATATAGATGTTATAAATATAGTGATGTTATACGCGTGTCGACAATTTAAGTTGATATCGTCTTCGCACAAATGGATAATATCATATGAGAAGACGAAATACTTATCACACTCAAAGCCATCCTTGTTTTGGGGGAAATACAAAATCAAGAGGAAAACATTGCGTCGAGCGTTGGGAGCAATGCTTTGCAAGACAGTCGGGAACGCAGAGGCGATCAATACAAATGAACCGCAGAATAGTCAAGAGTACGAGTGTCTGTCACGCCATCGCAGATCTTCGTGTGAAAAAATAAAGAGATATTCACATAGAATGGAAATATATTTCGCAATCGGAGGTCAATATTTATAAAGACATATATTTATAAAAGTTTGAATATAACGCCTTCCAAAAGAAAACAATTGATTTTATGCATTATGTTTTCAAAATAGAATCAATTTCATTTGTTTAATCATTAGACAAATTGTTTCAAACAAAATAAATGTATAAATGAGTTACAAAAAGTTCTAAATAACAAAGTAGAAAATTTATAAAAATAAAGTACACAATATTTAAATATGAATTTTCAATAAATAAAAACTACTAATTAGTTATTGTAGTGTAAAGTTTCCAAAACAAACTTCTAAGTTATGACGAATCTTGAGAAGAGCTCAACGAAACTTTTGCTAAACATAAAAAATTAATTATTAAATAAAGCAATTCAATGAATTTAAAAGTTTAATTGAAAAGTTTTTATGATTTGATTCTTTTAGTACTTCACAACTTAATACGTGGGTTATTACCGCTATAATTATTATTATTATTATTTTAAAACCCGATCTCTAATAATACCGCTTTGAAAATAAACATTAAAACATCTCTTAAAGTGAGAAAAAAATTTATTTCCGATTCATCGTTAATAAAAATACACTCAATATTGATATAATTAAAAAATTTGATTTAGATTTATAAATGTATTAATTATTTTATAAATTTTAATAAAAAGTTTCAATATTATTAGTAGTAATTTATTATTAAAAGTTAGTTTTGTTAATTAAATAATTTAAGATTTAAATCTCGATAATAAGGCCGAAACAAAATCACGTTTCACGAAATAAAGAATAAAAAAATGTGAGGTTTGGCACTAAATTTCAAAAGCTTTATAAATTATAATGAAAGGCGTACTGTTGAGACATTCAGCTGATGAAATGATAAACCGGGACTACGGATCACGGAATCGCGCGACCGATTTCCTCATTTAAAGACTTTTCAAACGCGATGTTACGCACTTTTATTTATTAATATATAGTCTCTCGACGACTCGATTGCGAAGAGGAATAACTAAAGCGAATGAAATATAAATGTTTGTTCGATCACCGATTGAATAACACTAGAGATTAACTATTGTCTCGTTTATAAGATAAGAAACATATAATTAAACAAATTATAGCAGACTTACTAAGAATATGGGCGATCGTCGTAGTAATGACTGTATCTGCAATCGACAAACAATTAAGTTTATTGAATGTCTTCATATAAGCGCTAATACCTGTCGCGAATCCTTCGCTCATATAAGTACTCATCATATGTTGGCGGAAATGGTCTTCGATAATAATCATCATGAGATGGAAGGGCTCTCCTCTCATAAGGGTCTAAATATGGTCTTCGCTCATAGGGATCGATATAAGGCCTTCCATAAGGCGATCGCTCGTAACGATCTATTGAATGACTACGAATAGGCCCGAAACGACTGTAACGATCAGAATAATGATGTGTTTGTCCAATAGATCCCCGCCCGCGATCATGAGAATTGCGCGGACATTCCTTAGACCAATGACCACTTTTCCCGCATCGATAGCACTGACCCTTTCCGCCCATTCCTTTTTTTAATTATATCAATTATATATTTTATTCATTTTTGTTAATTCAGATTAAATTAGTGCATAAGAATTTGTAAAAAAAAGTTTGTCGAAAAGTTTGTTTAATAGTCTTTCAGAATAGATTTTTCGCGTTGAATCCGAATATGGAATCGGATTTTTTTGTAACAATAATTATAACAATTTTCGATCTAATGAGGATCGAAATAAAGAGAGGCTTAACTTCGACACAAGCCTGTGATCGGGAACACAAGGCGCTCAAACCATTTTCATACTTTTCGGTATCGATTTCCAATAAGAAATCGATTTTGCTTTCGGCAAACATTTTATTCTCACTTTGTTTAGAAAATTAGCTCTAATTTGTTTATTTATATAATAAATATTTTAGAAAAATACACAAATAATTATTAATATTCGAGTAAATATTAAAAATATTGAAAGTAGAGGTAGAAACCTGGTTTAGGTCTGACTTTGCTATGACTCGCTTCTACTGATATCTTTGTGCCCATAAATTCGATTCCATTGAGTGCTTGAATCGCAATCTTTGATTCATCATCTGATGACATGTGCTATCAATACAAAAGTTATTTAAACAATAACTGATGAAAATATAAATTGACTTCTAATGAAAACTAACCACAAACCCGAAATTCTTAACAATATCACATTCTTCAACGCGACCGTATTTGTGAAACAAAGCTTTTAATTCTTCGACTTTACACGATTCCGGAATATTCCCGACGTATATCTTCGTTGACTAATTCAAAAATGATTCAAATTTAATAAATTAAAAACTTATTTTGAATTTACTTAAAAACAACAAATGAAAGCAAACTTACTCTCGAAGTCATTTATTTTAAAAAAAAGTTGAGACACTTTTAATAAATGAATAATAATTATTGCGATAATACAGTTGTTTCCAATCAAACAATAACTCTATAAAATAATAAATAGAAATTGTTTTTCTAAATTTAAAATCATTTCTTTAAAAAAAGTTTAAAACTCTTTTCAGTTTAAACTGAATGCAATTGAACGCATCTAAAAGAGACTTAAGCCAAAAGTGATACTATTGTTAGAAACTGTAAAATGAATTAATATTTAGTGGTGAAACCCTATCACAAAATAAGGTGTATTCCAATGCTTTACTCTGATTGGAGGAAAAAACGAAAATGCGGCGCTTCATACAAAATATTCTGCATATCTTTGCTTTTTATGTGTAAAATGCAAGTAAAAAAAGATATAAATAGCATGTTTTCATTTTAGTTGGTTATCCTCAAAAATTAAGGGCATCCAAAACGCATCAGTTTTACTAAATTTTGGAAACTTTAGACTTCAATTTTCTTAATTTAAAAAACACTACAAATATTTTCACGAAAAAATTTATGAATTTTTTTTAATTGAAAATTTAATGAATATTAGATTCTCAATAATTTGATAGAATTAAAAGAGTTCAAATTCAAACATAGAGTTAAATTTATAGATAAGCTTTTTTTTTAAAAGAGAAAACTAAATGAATGCCAGAGTTGCCAAAAGCAAATCGCAAGAGAAAACAAATTCTCTTTTAATGAAACGAAATACTACGGAAATGCATACAAAGTGTATCATTGAATCGTTAATGAATAAATGACAGCGTTTCCAACCTTTGCATAACTAGTTATACATCATTCTATCTAATTTTCATGAAAACAAGATATGAGGATTTGCAGGTACTCTACAGTGCACTGAGATTTCTAAATAAATCAAATCTTAAAAGTCAGCAAAAGATCACTCACGAAAATAACTATATTTCTTATTCAATTTTTGTGCTTTTGAATTGAAGTATTTTGAGGAAACATACGTTCGAAGGGATAGTAATACAGAAATTGAAAATTTTTAAATAATTAAATTTGCGGAACTAAAATCAGCAAATTTCAAATTATTGATTTTTCGATATCAATATTAGCAAATTTGAATTCAAAAATTACCGAAAATATTCTAAAGTTTAAGAACATCAAAAGTTTGGATTCGCGAGTTTGGAAGCTTTCTATCTAATTAGGTTTATGAGTCCATATATTCCTCAAACTGTATTTATTTATCTATCGAATCACAGTCAAGAGAGTTAATGTCTTAATTATCAAATGTGTCAATTTTGAGTTTAATATTATTTATAAACATTCAATTTCACAAAATTGTGAGGTTCTATTAATAAACCTGTTTTTACTGCAAATTTACAAAAATTGCATACAATTAGTTTTTAAAGATTAGAATCAATTTCGCTAATTTGTAAATTCAAAAATCAGTCATTTCTCCTATAATCAGACATAAAGCAATAGAATTTCTACTCTTAAACAAGTTGTGCACATTATCTTATATTTTCACAATATTGTCAATCAAATTAAATATTGTCAAAAAAACCAGTGATAATAAACAAACAAGATATGATCGCTTTTTCTCATTTGTGTGATATTTTAGTATTAATGAGAGCTTTAGAAATAGACTTAATTGGCTCTATAGTTATTGGCAAACTTGCACACTCTCAGGCACTGTTTCTGGAGTTCAAGTTAAGCCCAAGTAAATCACATATAAAGTAGTGTCGTATAAAGACTAAAAAAAATTCTAACTTCAACTTCATTCCATAAATGAGTTCGATTTGCAATTAAAATATTTTAATATATCATATCTTATATAATGATATCTTATATATGATGTATAATATAATTAATATAATTAATATATTGACGAGTAAACTGTATGCAAAATAATAGACAATGAAGTATTGTTGCAAAACGAGCTCACATTCTAAAGCTGCTAATAATGATTCATAATTTATGAGGCACTCTAATGTAATCTAGCTTTTAGTTTCTGCTCGTTCTTCTCTTGCGCAACAATTAATTTCTAAGTTTTGAATGGAATTCAAAAGTTTTATTCTTTCGAAGTTAATTTAACTGTAAAACTAATAAGAAATGTCTCAAATTAAATGTCGCTTCATTCCTATCAATTTCATTGATAACCAACTCAAAAATTAATGAAAATTAAAGATTTTTTTCTGTAAGAATTAAGAGTTTCAAAATACTTTGATTTATTGTTAGCGCACATCATAAAGTGAGATATTATATGACAGATTCAACAATCAATTCACTTAAAATATACTAAAACAGAATGAAGTTTATTTCAAACAATATGATTAAAATGCATAAATACTGTCAATAAAAATGAAAAGAAAAAAAGATTAGACTCACCGAAATAGTTATCGCATCAAAGCATTGATCAAATGTTGGCTTCAAGTCCGTCTAATCTAAGTTTATTTATTGATATTTCAAAATATTTTATTATTAATGAATATAATTAGGTATTATTATGAAAATATTAAAAAAAAATCCTTTAGGTATAAGGAATTGAAATTGATTATCAAATCGTGACAAATGGGTCAATATTTTTTTGATAAATCAAATTATATTTTAGACTAATATCAAGAAGTACTCAATTAGTTGAGTATTTAATGTGAAAATTTTATAATTATAGTAAAAAATTGAGTTTTAATTAGATATTTAGATGAGATATAAAAGACTTACTCATTTAATTTGATCGATTCTTTTGAAAGTTCCAAAAGAAAGTAAATTTATTCAAATTCTTACGAAAAGAGTTCATATTCGACGAACGGATTCAGAAAATTTACAGTAAATGCTATTTAAGCGGTTATAATATCTTAATAATAATTATAAAAGTTCTTAACAATCATTAGAAATATGATATTTTATTCAATTTCATAAGGATTGGACTTAACTATTCTTAAGTTAAAGTTACATTTAAGACATACGCGATAATGAATAAGTTTAGTTTTACTAAAATTGATAGTCTTTAAGAAAGGATTTGATATATATTTAGTTTTGCATAGATTTTAATTACAATTGAACACGAATTAAAATTAAAATAATAAAACGAGAAGTAATGGAATCCTATTTATATACTAAATAACGATTAATGAATTGAATTTATAATTTTTGTTATAAATTTTACAGACTATACAATAGCTTTTAAACATATGCTTAGAAAGGGATCCGAAACGTAATGATTGAGTCAAAGTGATGGTCATCTTGTACTGCATTTTTAAAAATTTTATTAATTCGCAATTAATCTTCTCATTAGTACGGCTGCCACCGAGCAGTGGGTGGCGGCGGAGGTCTATGATTGCCCGCAGGACCTCTGCAGAAGTAAATCATAAGAGTTTAAAGAATAGACTTCATTATATTGATCCCTAAACGGACTTAAATGAGTTTTAATACGAGTCGAGATCATTAGAGCAATAATTTGAAAATAATACTAAAACTGAATAAGTTTTAAGTAATTAAATAAGCCCTACCTGTTTGGATAGCTTACAGGTCCGTAACCATTACGTGATGGACCGCCAAAAGCTATGCCACTGATAAAAAAAATCAATATATTATATAATTTATATGAATTCAAAGAATATAGGCATTAGTACCGCGTGTCTGGTGGAGGCATCGATGGACTGAAGCCCGGGTTCGACAAAGGTCTGGAATACTGTGCATCGCCGCGATCATAGAAATCACGCGGAGGTCCTCTCGAATAATTTGGAGCGGTTTGAGGCGGAGGTCGTCTACCGTAAAGCTGTGGCTCATAAGCAGGAGGTCGCATATTATCGCCACTATCGCGGAAATATGGATCACTTTCTCGATTATATGGATCGCGATAGTATTGATTCACGTTATCATAATAGGGACCAAATCTTGACGGAGGAGCAGATGGCGGACCATACGATTCAAAGGGAGGCCCACGAGAGCCACCGAACGAATTGTTGCGAAAAGGACCTGAACCACGCTTTTGACGATTCCCTGCCATTGGTTTCCTTACTTTTCCTGACAAACAATCATTACGACTATTATCCGATTGTCTATTGTCTGAAGCGTCAAAAATGATTGAATACCTGATCCCTCTTTCTTTTTGCTCGTAGAAAACTATAATTTCAAAATAATTTAAATGTTTTACTCAAATTTTGAATTCAATAATTAATATAAGATTAACACAAATGTAAAGCTTTAGTTATGCTATCATTTGATTGTTTCACATATAAGACAATAACGAATTCAAAGCAATTTTTAAAATCTTTTTTATGTATTAGAGGAAATGATGAATAAATGCCGGCATTTGTGTTAAACATAAAGAGGAAATCAAACGAATGAATACCTGAACAGTCAGTTGAGAGCCCATAAAATTATAATTATTTAATTTCTTAATGGCTTCTTCCGCTTCTTCCACTTTATTCATATGCTATCCATTAAATGAATGAATCGATTAATTAATTGAACAAAATATAAAAGAAAATAATTGTATAGAAAACATACCACAAAACCATATTTGCCAATAATATCGCACTGATTAACAGACCCGTAGGTCGAGAACAAGTCCTCCATGTCTTTCGCGGTACATCCTTCTGGAAGTCGTCCCACAAATACTTTTGCGTTTGGCTTCAAATTCATTTTAATTATAAGTAATTATTATTGAATTCAATTAAATTTAACTCAAATTTAAACAAATATTTTCAAACCTTTTCTGACATCTTTTCACTATTTATTTCTATAAATATATTAACAAAATATTTATTCAATTAATTAAATGAAATTAATTTCAGATCACTTTTTGAGAAAAAGCGCAATTTATTTTAAATTTATTATTCAATTGTTTACAAAACAATCATTGAGTGAATAAAAAATTAAAAAATATTGAAATTTCGTCTTATTATGAATTGAATGAAAATTTGCGAAACTGTTAAAAAAAATATTCAAATATTACGTCTCATAAACTTTCATCAATTGATCGCTATTTCCAATTACTTAATACACAATAGTTTGGATTTAGTTTAGAATTAATTAAATCAAAATTTGAATGCAATTTGAACTAATTTGAAGTCTCGATTCGATGAAAATTATTGAAACAAAATAAGATTGAATAACAAGAAAATTAATTTCTATTGTTTTGTTTGACTTCAATTTTCACTTAACTTTTATTAAGTATTTCAATATTAAGGGGGTATTACTAAAAATCTGCACAAAGTTTTTTAGTTTATAACTCTGTAGTTTTTGAAGAAAATTTGATGAAATTTTTTCACAATGTTCTTCAACAATCTGGTTATTATATGTCATGATTTCATTTACTTGTGATAACTCTGACAAATTTTACAATTGAATAT
>JAQIWZ010000959.1:0-14501 GCA_034697245.1 Malaconothrus monodactylus
ATTTGCTTAAAAAATTGACCAAAATATGCAAAAATATTCTTTTTCAAACTAAATCAATTGAAAGCTTATTTAATGAATTGCATTGATTTTTAAAATTGCAAATAATTGAAGAAAGAAAAACATTATTTTTTCATATTTTGCACACCTTTTTTTTAATATCACTTCTGTATTATCAAAGTTTGTTTTCTAAGTTAAGAACATTTAAGTTTTGATTTTGACGAGTGATTTCGTGGAAATTTAATTATGAATAAACGATATATTTTACAATTTCATTTTCTCAAGTAATAAAAATTTCTTTTATAAATTTTATTAAGTAATTAAATTTGATTTTGGATTTGCGATAAAAATAAATTCCGAAAATTGAAAGTAATATTTATTTTATGAATATTACACGAATAGAGAAATGAAGAGCAACTTCGAAAATAGCGTTTGCACGCATTAAATACAATTTGTGAATGAGATAAAAATTATGCGTTTAGTTTTTTTATCAAGTTTTTAGCATCAATTATGATATTTTACACAAAATTAAAATAGTTGAAGAAGAAGTAGAATAGTAGTAGAAAATAGCTTTCTATCATTAAATTAACTCTATTTCTTATAAATAATAAATTGTTTGAAGCTTAAAGCAAATGTTCAAATTTTTATTCATATTAAGCCTTTTTTATCACTTTTATTATTAAACATTTGAATCAATACTATGTTTATAAATATATCGTAAGTTTAAATTTTAGAAAACATTTTAAAGTCTATACATTACTTGACAATAAACTTGAAATATAAGCTCTATTAGATAGAAAATGGATTACTTGTTACAAGTCTTTCTCTTCATTAAACACAATGAAAATAATAAATGTAAGCCAACAATACAGGAATCTCATTGATTTACGCCTCACAAGTAAATGGGCAGAAAAGTAAACTTAGTATTTATGTAATGAAAGAAGTGACTGCTCTGACACATAGCATTTATTAGCAATGCTCAATACGGTGAACACACGCGCTCACGTACACATAGTTTGAGATGAGCTCAAATGTTGTCCTTAACTCAATGTCGCAATTCTCTGGTTTTTTTTCCTCAGTGAGCACTAGAATTCAATTACTGCTTTGTCTCTCTTTCTTTCTCCACTTTTTTCTTCATTCTATACTTTACTTAGAAATGCATTTTGCTTTAGTTGCAGAGTTAGCTTTACTTTTTATTATTTGGTCGGTTGGGTCGGCCGGACATTGTGTGTCCTTATGATAAAAACTACTAAATATTGATTGGAAACATTTGAGTTGCTTTCGCCTAATATTAGAGTTCATAAACCGTAACTAACTCTATGCAGTACTACAAAGTAGTGCTACAATATTGAGAACTATTCTCAAAATCAATACGGGCTCTCATTTACTTGAATTAAAACCCAAACAAATCAATTCTAGTAAATTAATTTACATGTCGTAACCGATTGTTCAAATTAGACGAAGTGTAAAAGCTATGAGTTTATGGTTTATTATTATTCTAATATTGGTAATGATAACTAAACTCAAACTCAAATTAGAAATAAATTCCTAAAGGAATTTCTCTACTTTAATAAATGTTAGAGAAAAATAAAATTTATTATATTTGTCACGTGAGATATAATACTACTTACTGTATATATTCTGCTTTATTTATAAGAAAAAATGTGTGAAAAACTCAAACACAATCAATTGAAAGTAGTTTTATTTGTTGATTCATCTCTTCAAAGGAATCACTTATTTATCGTACTATCACTCAATTGGAATTACTTTTTTCAAAAATAAGCAAATTTTCTAAATTTATACTATGAATAACACTAAATCATACTCTGAAGCATAGATTGTCTGAAGCTTTCGAAATAACACTTAAAGAACTCAATACAAGAATTATTATCGTAATAGTGTTTAGAGGACGTCTATCTGTGTTAGAAAAAAGTCAAAATGTCTTCAACAGATAACCCGATTAGTTGAATAAAATTAGTTTCGAGTCCAAGGGATTCGTTTGTTGAGGGCTTTATATAAAATAGAGTTACGATTTTTCGTGTATTGCGTAATACAAAACATTCAATTGAAAACAAAATAACGTCTATTTTTGAACTGTTATTCAATTTATAAACAAATGCTCTCTATATTTGGCAGTGACTGGAAATATCATATAATAACTAAACCTTATTTTTGTTTCGATTTCAGATAAATCCTATTTATTAAATAATGCATTTGGAATATTCTATATATTAATGGAATATTCTCTATTAATGGTGAGTCAATTTGTTGATCAAAAAACTTCAGTTTTTTTTTCATTGAAGAGGCGATGAGTTCGAAAACTAAACTCAACTAAAAGTAGAGCGTTATTGCAATTTCTCAATTTATTGTCAGTTATTATTTAGGAAACTCTTGCACACAATCTTATTCCAAAGCGATTGTTGTACAGAGAAGTGTCATTTACAGACGCCTTTTCTAATACTCCTAATAGTCCATTACTCTAAGTTTTGACCAAAACAAACATCAAGTATGACCTTAAGATATAGTAAACTAACTTTTTCTTTCTTAGTCTTTTTTCTCATATACACTATTTCTATGAACTTTTTAAAAAAAAGTAAAAAAAATAGTTTCATTTATAAAAAAAATCGATTTCATTATTTTTTGTTATTTCCAAAAGAAATGAAAGTGAATTTATACTCAAGTTCTTGAACTTAAAACATTTAATAAGACTGAAAATAATTTACTGTTTCTAATGTGTAGACGAGTTTTACACGCCTTTAATGTTTGAATATTTTTCAATATGACCGGTTGTACAGGTTTTGAGTGAAATAATTTCACTTGTTTTAGTTACAAATATCTATATCTACAAAATTACATTTGTTTTATGTCTTTTTTCTCATACGGTCAACAAAACAACACATATCTCTATTTTCAATAACATTAAACCTTTTTTTCGCAATAAATGCCACAAAAACCTCGATTCGCATCTTTTTTGTGGTCTCGTATACTATATTCATAAGTGTTTAATAAAAATGTGAGAGAAGAGAGACATAGCATTTGTCTTCTCTCTGAATGTATTACATTCTTATATTCGATGCTATATATGTATGTATTTATGTGTGTTATTCATCATTTTCGGTGTATTACTAATGCAAAAGACACTCACCAAATGCTATTCAATATGTCTTACGCCTAACTATTTTTCTACTTTTTTCTATTTTATGGTATTTTTCATGCTTTGCTTCATTCCATCAGCATTTTTCTCTGAGGGCATACGAATAGTTAGTTTCTATAATATGCCCATTGCTTATAATGCATTTTTACAATAATGGCTCAAGAGTTTGTTGCGTTATGCAATCGCATGAACTAAATCTTTTTACTCAAAAATTCCATTGCATCAAATATATTACTAGACGTTAGGCTAGACTTTCAGAACTATGTTCATTGATCTCAATTGTAGAGAAGCGGCAGAGAGAAGAATGAACTAAACTGTTTTCACACAATTATGAGTCACTGTTTAAGAGAATTTAAAAGAATGGAAAGAAAGAAAGAGAGAAAGAAAGAGAGAATGGCAAATATTAGTTGAGTAAAGTTTTGGTTTTGTAGTAGTGTTTCATAGAGTGATAGTTGATATGTAGTTAAATGGTAGAGATGCCAGCATTTTAAGCCCTTATTTGATATAACTTTGAACAAACCCACATTTACTGTGTTTATGCTGTTTCGCTCTTTAATCTCAAAAAATGAAGACCAACAAAATACACACATAAGTAAAGTAAGTTATATAAAAAAGGCCAACACAATGAAGCAAAAGAACAGATAATTAGGGCAGTCCATCATTTGTTGGTCCACTACTGCTGGTATAGTTGTTTTAATTTTAATTTAGTTTTTGTTCGCGCTCTGTCTGTCTCATTGTTTTACTATTTTTTCTCACTATCTATTAATGGGTGTTGTATTTCTTTGCTTAAGGCATATTCGGTAATGAAGTTGATTGCGATTACATTGATTGCACAATTGCTTAGAGTTCATTTCGGTGCAAAAGCGGCGCTCCTTTTTCTAGTCTCTATCGTTTGTGTTCTTTAGTAAACAATGCGATTGGTCTCTGTTTTTCTTTCACTAATATTATCCACTGATGTCAATCATCTACTGCTATATATTTAGGTCTATTTTTGGTCAAATTTTCGCTTTTAAATATTTTTTATTTGTCTTTAAAATTAGCCATCAATCGGTATTAACTAAGAAGTAAGCAATAATTGTTGTCAATTAAGCTCAAACTTTTACGAGTTATATATATATTGTTGCTTTTATTACTTGTGTTATTATTGTTATGCTATTTATGTTTAGTGCTTCTCAACTGTAAGTTAAGTACAGATTTCAAAATCACTTAAGCGAATCATATCTTTTTTTTCTAGAGAATAATAAAAAATATTAAAGAAGAGCTCAATTGGTTTAGTATAATGTCCATATGGCTGGTGTATCGTTACTTAAACTAGTAAAATATGTTTCGAAGTGAAACATTTTTACCCTCAAACAAATTGTTTAGCTTTGATATTATGTAACAAACTATATAAAAAGTAAAGGCACATAACATTTTATCTGATTTTTAAAATTAGAGCGCATCAAACTTTTCTTAAGTCAGTCACGGATGACAGTGTGTAGAGTTGAGTGAGTGCGGATCGCATCCTTTCATTATCTAGTTAAGGGTCATTAGGCCCGATTATCTCAACCATTTTCTGAATCTCTTGGGCAAACATTTTCTTCTTGTGTTTGGCCTTTTTTAGAGTTTGGTTTTTTCTATCTATGTAAACATCGCCACAAATGATAATGATTTTTTTCTCTCCTTTCCAATCGTCGCTCTCCTGTCTTAAGAATATGTTAAGAATAAAAAAGTTGAGAAAAATACAATGCGTGTCAAATGAAATACAAAAAAAAGAATACATTAAAAGTCATGACAAAACTTACCTTTTCTTGTTATTATTGCTATAATGACTATTTGTTACGCTTCTCATTGCCTTTTCACTCATCTTTCTTCAAGTCGATGAAGCTATTACTGAGTATTGTTATTATTATTATTCATTTATGTCAGAACGAAAAAAATCAGAATAACTGGAAAGGCGGCACGAATTGAAACATTTGCCTCTGTTTTTATTTAACGAACTCAAGAAGAACTAGTATTATAAATGATATTTTTCTCGCCAACTGTCAGGAAATTTCGGTTTTTTCAATTTTGTTGATGATATTGCGATTCGCAAAACCAATTATGTTATAATACTAGTGCTATATAAGGAATAGCACACAATCGCACTATTTTTGAGAATAAAACTTTTTACACTAAATTCATAGAAAGTTTAATAATAGCCCTAAAAAATATTTCGGATAAAAGTCATAAAACTTTTTAATGTTTATAATGATAATAACTTTCAAGTTAGTTGTGCCCTATTATTATTTAGCATAACTTTTGTTCGTTAAGGGAATTCATTGAAAGTTTCACGACTTAAATTCAGTAGAAAATAAATGATTAAAAATACCGAAAACTAGTTTTTCATTGATTCAATACAACTTATGATTATTAATTGAAATTTTATTTATTACCTCAAATTCAATTCAATGAATTTCGCCAAAACTATTGGGTAATGAATATGAATGAAAATCTCAAACATTTATCAAACTAGAAAAGTTCAAAAGCATGAAAATTATTTTAGATAAAAATAATTTTCAGTTAAGAAATGCAACTTTTTGGGTGACCGAACATAACATCAATCGATAATAGTTGTAAAACTCATTTGGAAAAAAAAGTTTGCAATCATTAATAGTTTTTATGCTACACATTGGAAATAGTTGGAAATGCGTTTCTTTTGTTCAGAATTTTCAATTAATGTCTTTGAAAATATTTACATTTCCGTCAATCAATGCTAAATCGTTTTGGTTCTGTTGCTGTACGGAAGTCTTACAACTATAGAAACCAAAACCAAAAATACAGATTTAAAATTACTTATTCATTGTGTTATTCCTTTAAGCGCCTAATCATAAACTCATATTTTTTTCATAATTTTTGTGGACGAAAGAAAGCGAACTCACGATGAAATTGAATATAAAACTAAGTTTTAATGATTGAACAAAATTATTTGAAAAATAATCAACACATGAATTGTTAGTATTTTATCATTTCTAAAATTAGCAAATATTTTGAGACTTTTCAAACAAATACGAATTCCATCAACAAATCATATTTCACTAATTAATTTGACTCTATATTCAATATCATATTCAAAACCAGTTTTTTTTCTGTCAATTCATCATTTTTTTTTTGAAAAAAATGGCAAAAATAATTATAATAATCAATCAAAATATTTCAAAATAACTCGTATTCTGTCTAAAAAACTTAATAAAGTGATGAATACTTGTTCAAAAGCACATTTTCCTAAAAAATAATAATCTTTTAAACGGTTTTCTGATATATTTAATACTCGATTGAAAGCAATGAGAGTATAGCTAATGGAATAGTTGGCTTACAATTCAGCAAAAATGAGATCATAAGACAATGCAAAAAATAAACAAAATTTTGCTGATTCTATAGATCTTTATGACTAACTTTTGCTACTGTTTGCTCTCAATACACAATATATAACATTTACTCTATTAGAGTGTTTTTTTCCTTTCGTTTTTTTTATCTTAAAGTTTTATATCGTTAGAGATGAAAATCCTTATAATAGTAATGTTTCTGAAGGCAATGCACAGTTTTATTACATTACATACCTTGCAGTCAATTTCTTATATCGTTCTCACTTTTCTTTCTTTTCTCAATCTTTTCACACTTTTGAGTCATTTTACTTCTCTTTCATATTTTTTCCATCAATATTTTGTCAGCTTTTGCACATCTTATTAAATACGAATTCAAGTAAGATATAAACAAAATAGTTTTTTACTATTCAATTCAAGCATCGAATCAATTAAATCAGTTGAATATTTAATGAAATCAATTTTCGTAATTTATTTTTAACTCCTTTAAAGCCAAGTCCAAGGTTTTCATTCAACTATTAAACTCTCCGAAAGGATTCGAACCATTTATGTTCAATAATTGAAATAAATAAACAAGAGAGAAAACTTTATCAAACTTTATTCTTATTAAATGAATTACATTCAAACTTTAGCACAGAAGTGTATTTTCTCAAAATTGAATTATTTTCAATTATACGCAGAATTCATAATAATTGATTTAAATTTAAACTTACTTTTATTTTATTCAATAAGTTATTGAGAAATAAATTAAAAATTTAATTTGATTGCGCCATTGTGTCAGTCATTCATTATTTTTCATAATGAATATATGTCTTACTTTCTATTGATAAATAGTCAGATCTAATTGATTAATAATCATTAAAAATATTATACAAAAGGAAAAATTTACTTTTAATACTAAGCCACTATTCTTTAAATAAACAATTAAATTAATTAATAATAATTAAATAACTAAATAAATGGCTTCAAGTGATTATTAATTGTTTAATTTGGGCTATTTATCAATACTGGTAAACATGTTCGTTATGTTCATAGCACTCATTTTAAAGAATGATCACTTTTGACTCACTTTTAACCAGTTATTCTATGGAATGGATTCTATGAATTCTATCATATGAATGAGATTATGATTTTTGATAATTTTCAATCTCTATTCTCATTGAATTTGGGTTAAAAGAAACCCAATTTATGCTATAATTTAAATCAAAAATCAGATCAAACTTTAAAATTGAATTTTTGTTGAACTAAAAGTTGAAAATTAAAGTTTGTTATTATATATAGATATGAATTATTTAGAAACTTCTTGACTGTCGATGGAATAGAATTTAATGATAATAACACTAATTATAATTTGAAGCATAAGAAGTATTAAAGCTCATTAACAGTAGTCAAACAGTCATAATTACTTGAATGAATGATCACTCTTTGCTCTTTATTTGTCTCTTATGTATTGTTAAGTCAATAAAGTTTTATGCCATTCATTCTAACATTAAATTTTTGCTTTTATAAGCCATTCATCTATTCTTGAAAAAAAATCTCAGTCTATGCTTTAGTTTATGAAAAAAAACTTATTTTCAAGAATTCAACCCAAAAGATAATACAATAAATAAATTGAGTTTTCACTTCAATCCATCTCAATATTAAGTAATGCGAGTGAATAATAAAAAAATTTTATACTAATAATTATGATAATAAAAAAGAAATAATTCCAACTATTTATATGCTATGAAAAAATCTCATAAAAAATGCCTAAATTTGTCTCTTTTATGGATACATTTTTTCAATGATAAGCCAATAATAATTATTGCAATTATGGTAACTTTTTTGAAAGCCTGGACTTATGGAAAAGACTTCATTTTTTCAAGAATAAAAAAACTCAAACCACAAAAAAATCATAGTTTCATATTTGGAAAAATGTTGTTTTTATTTTAGATTTTAAATTAAAGTATTGAAAACTGTTTTATTTTAAATTTTAAAATTTTATAAATTGATCAAAATTTTCAAAATCAAACTTTAGGGCAAAAATATAAATAATGAAAATTTGAATAATGATATTTTGATAATCTTTTAAAAATTTTCAATTAATTTGAATGAATGAAGTGGTTTAATTAAAGATAGCTTTACTCTAAAACTTGCCATCTTTTCAATTAAGATGAGTTCAATTTAATTTGACTCTCAATTAATTACATTCTCCTCTTATTATATCAAACAAATAAAGAAATTGTGATTTAATTAATTTTGATTATTTATTATTTAAAGTAAATCTAAAGTAGTCAATGATTTGATAATTGATAGAAAACTGTTTGTTAATTAACTTTAAAAATTTAAATCATTTAAATGAGTTTTTGTCTATCAACAGATCCCAGACTGCAATCATTACACCAAATGAAAAGTAATTTTTATTAAGTTTAAAATTGTCTCAACTAAAATAAATCGTAAAGATTGTTGTGAAAGGTATTTAAATATATGTAAAGCCAAAAGTTGATGTGCTTTTGAATACGATTAATGTCCACATTTATGATCTTTAATTTCTTAAGACAGTAGAGGGCATGGGATTTATTGTTAGCAAATTATCAAATATTATATCTATCGATAATAGTTATTGAATGAATAATTTTCATAAAAATAAATCATAATTTTTTTTTCAAAAGTATTTCAAAACCTTTTGTCAAAAAATATATTCTACGCTTCAATACTAATGATAAAAAAAAGAAAAAGTAAAGAAAGAATGAATGAATATATCAATGATATTAATGTTAAGTTGAAGTGAATTGCTTTTCTTTATATAATTAAAATTAGGAAACTTTAGTATTATTAGTTTGATAGTAAAAAAAATGGCTTAAAATATGAATTATTTAAAGTTAGATTAAAGCTCAACAGTTGTTGAATTAATAATGAAGTTGGAGTTAGTTTGAAATTGAATGTAAACTTAATGTTTAGACTGTTCATAAAGTGATGCAAAATACGTAATTTGTGAATATTAGGCAATTGCGAAATTGTTATCTTGTGATGCCTTTTGCAAAGACACCACAACAGAGCTCACATGCATTGCATGGGATCACATGACACACATTTCTCCTTCACACACAACATACACAACACAGTCTTTCGCTCTCTCACTCTCTTAAACATAAATCCCTTATTCCTATTGGTTGTTGAGTTCATACGTATAGCTTTGTATTGGATATCATAGACGTCAAGAAAGCCTTAGCAACAAAAATAGTACTCAAAAAGTGTATTCGCCCAATAGCTGAGCCAATGTTCCCCTTCTAAGAGTTCGTTTCCGAAGGCACCTGAGAGTGGAATTGTCCATTCGTTCATATTAGGGGTTTATTGTCTAAATAAAGTTGACTCTCTAAGAGAGGGCACAACAAATCAATGGATTTACTAAATAATGATAGAAACTAAACTTCAAACACAGAGAAAAAGAAACCTTTGAAACTAAATTAAAGTAATAGAAATAATACTAAATGAAAAACTAAATCATTTTCAGTAACACAACAGACAATAGTAGAGAAAAGAAGTTTGAAATCATATAATTGATGCCTTACTCTCCTTAATATGCGTTCATTTTTAAGCACAACTGTTTGTTCAATATATTTGGTGTGTATATAAACACAGTATATAATCATATATAGTATTTGTATATTTGGTTTTGTAATAAAGAAAAAAAAGAGATGAATAGCATAGGGAGAGAAAAATGTTGATAATGCAAAATAACGCAAAATAATCAATTAAAGCCAACACTACTTACTATACAATAAATGCATTTTTCAAATGAATTTTTTTTTTCAACTCGATATGCATTAAAGTTTTTTTTTACAGTACAAAGAATCATATGAGGAGTGTATGAATACTACTGTAGTTATTGAATGAGGAATTGCAAAGAATAGTAATAATATCTAAGCGAAAAATTATTCAAATATTATTTTTCTGTTACTATAGCTATGAGAGAATTTTGATCACTAACCAATTAATAAGTTTTCCTTTCAATATTATTTAGGCTTTCAATCAAATTATTCAAATTTATAAAAAAAATGGATTTTTTTCTAAACAATAGTAGCGAAAAATATCTTATTTTAATGTAACTGAAAAAGAGTATAAAAAATGTAAAGAAAGAAAAGGGATGTTCTGAAGTGTAAGTTATCTAAGCTTTTAAGTTATATTGTATGCGTTTAACATTGATGTTTAGGGCAATATTTGAGGCACAAGTAGTGCTCTATTCATATGACAGGAAATGAATATAAGGGGAAAGAGCAGTGCGTTATTCGATACGAACACAACACGAATATATGTCTAATACTCTCTCACACACTACTCAACTATGGCTTTTGCATTCACTTAGAAAAAAAGATTTTTTCCTTTTTTTCAAGGCATATATAATAAGAGCAGAGGTTCCATAACTTATTTCTGATGCGCACAACTTTTACCTCATTTAGTATTGTTTTGTTTGTGAACCGCAACACATTTTTCATGAAATAAATTTATTTAATTTTCACAAAAAATATAATTCTATACTTGTTTTTGATTGTGAATGTCAGATAAAAATGTTTGAGATTAATACGATTGGGTTCCAGTTATTTTTTAGGCGAACCACTGATTGTGAACCGCTGTCAGAGTGTATTGAAAAGTATAAAGTATTAGATATATAAATATATTTGTTGCCGTTTTTATATAATAAATATTGTTAGTTTGAAAAGCTTCTACTTATTCAAGTTATTCAACTTAAAAAAATACTGGCAGCACAAGTAGCACAAGCATGTGTTTCAATCTTTTTATATGATTTGTGACAGTGTTGTGGTTTTGTTAGTATACTTCACTTTAAGTTATTGCACGGGCTTTCAGTTTTTCTTTTTCATCTTTCTTCTCCTTTCTTTATATTATTATTATTATTATTATTATTATTATTATTATTATTATTATTATTTGTTAGCAATAGTTTTATTACAGCACTGCATATATATTACTATATATTATTATTTCATATATAACTTTTCATAGATATCCTGCTTTTTTTCGAACCAAAATTCTTCTTTCATTATATTTCTATCACATTTTTCTGGTATGATTTCTAGAGAAATATTAGTAAAGGATCATATCATATAATTTTGTTTGACAGGAGCGCGAGTCAGAGAATGCTATGTTAAGCAATACTAAAGCAAGAGATATATATACTGTACAGACACATAAATACTTATAAATGTGATGGTTGGAGAGTTGGAAGTGTTGGTGAAGCACTTTTAATACATTCCAAGGTATATATCAATGTATGTAATATTCCTTAAATTGTATGTGCGATGCGATAAAATATCAGTAAATACGATAATATTGGCGCAATTCTTGTTCGCGAAAATTGCTGGTATAAGTGCTCACAAGTATTTGCTTCACTAAATGATCACATATTAGATCATAAGCAGAGACTATACTTTTTCGGAAATTAAACTATTTTTTTTCCTGTCATAAAAACTCTTTGAATTGATAAATAACTGTCAATCTTGTCATTTAAAAGAATATGAGTTATATTTAAAGCTCTCAAATCTTGATTTCCTTATTTTCGAATATTCTGAAAATTCTTTTTTCTTTGTTTCTTTCAATTCATAGTTTTCAACTTCAAAATGACAAACACGAGGCATTGTCATCAATCAAACCTTTTGGAAGATGGGTTTCGAACAGTTTTTTGTTTCAGTTTTTTTTCTTTTCCAACTTCAGTCAAACTTACAGTATATTAATATTCTTCGAATAAAGTAATTTTATTGAATTTGATTCAATTTCCTCAAGAATAGTCACTTGTTAATTAAAGCTTAATTGAATTTTGATTAAGAATTTCATAAATTAGAGACTACTTATAAATTTTGATGCATTGAAAATTTGGAATTAAGCTTCAAAATACTCTAGTGAGCAGATATTTCATCAAAAAAAATGTTAAAAATTCATTGATTGTGGGCTCAAAATTTATAACATTATTGAAATATTTAATATTTATAAAAATTTAATATTTATAAAATTTAGGTTTAAATCAAGACATTTTCATAATTCATGTATTTTTTCGATTGATTCTTAAATTTTTAATTTTTTAGATAAATTTGAGAAGTTTCCGAAAAATTCCGGTTTTTATAACTAGAAGTGCTTTCAATAATAGCATTTATGCCTTCAAATGATTGGAACACATTTCGGACCAGAAACCCATTGCTTTGAAAAGCAATTTCATATGCATTTGAGTTATTTTATAGTATTATATAATTGGACCGTTTATGAGACTAACAGCAAGAAAAAAGAAATAGTCAAGTTCTCCATAGACATAACAGAAAGTGTTAATAGCTGTCTGCATTCTCTTCCTTCGCAGTTCCAAAAAAAGTTTTCAAATAAATAGTATCCTTGATTTGAGTCACGTGTCAGTTGTATTTAGAAATGACGCAACATTTTGCTTATGTCTTATCGTATTTTAAGAAGTATTTTAAGAAGTTTCGTAACACGTCTTAAGCTTGAATCAATGGACGTCTCTCATGACTGTCTCAATATTCTCGAGTTTTGTAATAAATACTCATAAATATATAGCAAACCAACACATGATATGAACATTCTTTGATCGCATAGTAAATACTATAACGAGTGAATATCTCATTCACTCTCAATCCGCAATTTAAATATAGCATATCCTTTAATACTGATAGGCCTTCAATTTGGATAATCAGACTATAACGAGTGATACAAAAAGAATGTGCAAAAACCCTTGAACTCAATTCTTTGATTTGCATTTTATTTGCGATAACTTTTTTATTTAGTTAACTTGAATTAATAAAAGTTAATTATATTAATGAATTGCATAACAAAATTCTTGGAAATTACTTAAATAGGAATCCATTAAAACTTGAAAAGAATTATTTTGATTGAAAATAATCTAAAAATGATTTAACGAAAAAAATGTTTGACTTTTTCCATATTCTCTTTTATATTATTATCTGAATTCTATTTAGAACTTATTGCAAACATATCTTTGAATTCAATTCTTATAGTATTAAATCAAATAATATTATTGTTGAGCTGAAGAATAGGAATTTCAACTAAGAATTAATGATAAGACTGTTTATTGTCCCCATCTATGCCCTATTTTATCCTATTATTGAGCGATAAAATGCATAACAAGGAGAGGCTTATAATCGATTTTTCCAATTATTTGGTAGAATATTGAGAGAAGAGAAAAAAAATTAAGAAATTGAAATTCGATGAAAGCCAAACCCGCCTTAAACTGGATAGAGACCATTTTTTGACTAAGGCCGAGCCCAGCCCACAACTAGTAAACACAGAAGTCGGTCTCTAACTATTATTCGATTGAAAGTGGGCATAAATGACAGCACCTCTAATGTAACACTTCCTACACATAAGAAATGAACTTATTTTTATAAATGTACTATAAATTTAAACAGTAATAATCATAACTTAATGCACTTTTTATGCTTATCTTTTCATATTTTACTGTATGAAAAACGATTAGTTATTATATTTAGATAATCGTTGACTTGACTTATACTTTGTTAGAGGCTTTTTATTATTGTTATTATAATTATGATAAAAAACTCGAACTTCTGCGGTCTATGAGATAAAATTTGGTTCGCAATTATGCTTTTGGGCGCAACACGTGTAGTCTTGTCTTCTATTGTATTTTAGTGATAAATTGTCTAAAACTATAGCCATTATCATAAAAATGGCTGTAAAAACAAAATTTGCCTCTTTTTCCTCTCTTTTATTTTAAATGATGGCAACAATATATTGTATCATATATGCTATCATATATGCTATCAGCTATGTTTTGCTATACTTTTCCCACAAAATACATCACATTTCGGTAACACAAAAGTTGTCATGAATGGTCTTCAAAACTGCCTTTAATGTTCTTTTACAGGCTCACAATTTTATACTCTTTTTTATAATAAGTTATATAAAATGTGATTGCATTACATCTATCACTAGCTCTCTCTCTCTCTCTCTCTCTCTCTCTCTCTCTCTCTCTC